>PVJA010001491.1:0-125919 GCA_004027025.1 Myocastor coypus | reverse complement strand
CTCCCAGCGGTGGGGTTTGGGCTGGGCTGGGACAGGAAGTTAGTCTCGGGAATGCAGAGGCGGGGCAGAGGGGCGCAGGGGCTTACCCGCAGCGGGTGCGCAGGCTCAGCTCCCAGCGGTCAGCACTAGCATTTTCATAGCTTGAAAACTTATGCTGTGTTTTTCTGTTATTTAATTCCTTTCTATTTTTTTCTTCATCATGTATGCTGGAGGTTTTCCTTCTTATTCATTTATTTCAAGACTGGGCTTTATGTTTGTTGATGTTGTTCCAAGGTCTCATGGTCGGGATTTTGGCAATTGTCCTCTGCTCTTCATCAGGCTGAAGGATGAGGAGTTAGTTTGCCTGAAGAAGACAATATAACAGCAATTATTTTGCATCATGAATTCCTCAAGGACTGGCAGAAGGTATTGTTCATTCCTTAATCTTTGGTACCTAGTGTGGGCCTGGCAAGTACAGGGGCCCCATAAAACTTGGCACATGGGCAAATGGAATAGGACCAAAGAAGAAGCCACACATAAAATCTTCTTAATTTTTTTTTTTTTTTTTTTTTTTTTTTTTGTCTTTTTGAGACAGGGTCTCGCTATGCAGTTGAGGCTGGTCCTGAGCTCACTTTTGTAGCCCAGGCTGGTCTCGAACTTGCACCAATCCTCCTGCCTCAGCCTCCGGAGTGTTGGGATTACAGGCGTGAGCCACCACGCCCGGCTTTTAATCTTCTTAATTTGTAATATCTAACCCCTCATATCCTCTCTGCCTTCTTTCCAGCAAATAAACTGGATCTGGGCAAAAAAAAAAAAACAGGAAGAGCCAGTCTTCTTTGGACCATTTGTTTGGTCTAAGCCTCCTCAAAATGGCTTCATTCATTATGATTCTGACCCTAAATGTAGTCTTTCAGAATAATTCTAGTTTTTGGATAGGAAATAGCCCCATACCAGAAAAATCTTCTAAAATAGAAAGATGAAAACAAGCTTCATCCATGGCAAGCCCAGCCCAGCCCAGCCAGTTCAACCCAGCAAAATTTACTAAGACCACTTCAATTTACATCAATTCAACTAAAATTAAACTACGTAAACCAACTCAGCCTGACCTCGCCAACCACAAGATAGAACTCAATTCAACTTTGCTTTAACACAAACCAACCAAGCCCAACAAATTACAAGTCAACCCAGTGCCCTGGACCACTTCTCAGCCCATATAACTTAAGTCTACCCAAAGCAATCCAGTCTGAAATAGTGCAGTGCCCAACACAAAACGTTGCCACAGTGCGATTAAATTCAACCTCATAAGATCCAGTGAAACTTTGTCAACAACTCTTCTGTTTAATTACTTCAAGATAATGCCCCTGAAACGTTCATGTTCAGTTAGTGTTTGGAAGAACACTTGAAATTATCACCTCTTTCAACTTCCTCAGTGTAGAAATGATAACACTAATACCATTTTATTCTATTGGATGGAGTTGTTGGCTTCATCCATGATAGACCATGAGCACTTGGGCACAAGGACCACATCAAATTCATCTACTATCTTCAGTACTGTAAGAGGGTGCTGGGGAGATGCAGTTTCCATGGAAAACTTGAGGAGTTCATTTAGTTTGGAGACTCAGTAGAATTTCACCCCACTTGGGAAAAAAAAAAAAAAACAGAATGGAGAGGAAACCCAGGAGGATTCAGTGGTGCAGTCTGCGCTTGGATCCTGCCTTTGTCTGTACTAGCTATGTGTCCCACTCATCCTTGTGATATTCACGTTCTTTGTTCATAAAATGAAAGATGAATACCAGTGCCATGGTTATTTTGAAGATAAATATTTATTTGATGCATGCAAAGCACTTAACACTGTGACTGGCATTAACTGGATATTAATAGATCTCCATTTCTCTTAGCTCACATTTTCTTGCTATAATAGAATATCTTAAACCAGGTAACTTATAATGGAAAGAAATCTGTCTTGGCTCATGGATCTAGAAGCTAGGGAGACCAAGAGCATGGTGCTAGCGCTGGTACGAGAGCCTTGTTCTGCTTCAGGTCCTCACGGGGACGGGGGTGGGCTGATGAGCATGTGCAAAAGGGACAGAACCCGAGTGGGCTTGGTTTATAGCAACCCATGCTAGAGGACAAAATCCTTCCTCAGGAGCAGCCAGAGCCCAGGAGAGGGAGCCATTATCCCATCCACAAAGGCTTTGCCCCATGACCTCATCACCTCTTACAGGCTTCTCTGCTTCTCAGAATTGTTGCTTTGGAGACTCAGTAGAACTGGGAGACATGCTCACCAGGCTCCTGCCTAGGCCAGTGTAGCTGACACACACACACACACCCCTTCACATGAGCTCTGGGGGGCTCAAACCATGCATGGGTTCGGACCTAACACATAGCACTGCTGCAATGTTTTTTCCTATATTTTCTTATTTAGTACATCACCTTTGGTTTTTTTTTTTTTTTTTTTTTTTTTTTTAAACAACTATGGTATTGAAGTGGTGGGACCTTTAAGAGATGGGACTCAGAGCTAGGTCCTTAGGTCACTGGGGACCTGGTGCTTTTAAGGGGCTGGGTATGAGCTTCGACAAAATGCCAACCTGGGTCTCCCTGGTCTGACCTTAACTACTTGTCTCGTTGTGTCATTTTTCCCTCTCCCACACAGCCCCACAGCCGTGGCCTCTGTCATGAGGTCTCCGCCAGGACAAGGAATGATGTCAGGGTCATGCCTTTGAACCTCCACTCCGCAGCCCAGAGCGCCTACAAACCTCCTTTCTTTGTAAAGTATCCTTACTCATGTATTTTACTATGGTAACAGGAAATGGCCTCACACAACTCTCTGTATGAGTCATAGGAGAAGTTAGAGCCCACGCACCACAGCAAGAGGTACACTTGCTGTGCTTGTATCTACTGGCTATGCTCATGCTCATGTAGCTGTCACACACACACACACACACACACACACACAGCTCCCGGGTGAAGACTTGGGTCACCACCACCCAGCTGGGGCCTGGCTCCATCCTGCAGAGCTCACAGCCCACGCCGTTCGAGGCTCAGGTCTACACCATTTTCTAGATGGCAGGTTCTAAAGTCCACAGCTGCTCACCATGAAGAGCTCTGACTAAGTTCTTCATTACAGTGCAACCACAGGTCAGGCATAATTAATGCTTCCCCAAAAGCCAGCTGTTCGGTGTGCCGTGCTTCATCTGTCCCAAGAGGGCAGCCCTGAGGGCAGAATCTGGGTCCCATAAGGACCCTGAGGAACCACTGTATCCTTCTGCTTACTCTGGTTCCCCCCACCAACTCATTGCAGGCAGAGTAGTATGTACGCTTTTACTTCCCTGTAAATCTCCGTGAAGAAACGTCTAACGCACCTAAAACACCCCTTTCCCATTTTGGCATTGATTAGTGCAATATTCTTTTTTTTTTTTAAAGAATTCAGACTTGAGTTCAAATTCTAATTAAGCCACTTGCAGGCTGTGTGACCACAGCAAGATACTGAACCTCTCTGAGCCTCAGTTCCCTCACCATTGAAAGGGAATAGGAAAATAATGACCAGCTCAAAGGGGTTGGTGTGGGTTTTTGGTGAGGCAAAGATCATAGCAGATGCTATAGGGATGTGAAGTTATGACCTGTGAGCCACTAGGCTATAGAGAAAGATTACTCAGCCACCCCATGGGTGAGCGGTGTGTGTGACAGTTGCCTGTCACTCAGGGAAGACGTAGTTCTATCTGGTTCCAGAGCCAGTCTACCCACTGCCCAAACCTATCTAGAAGACAGAAGTTTAAAAGGGGGACACAGGACTGAATGTAGAGTCTGAGGTCTGGTGAATGGCTGTGGCACTGAGCTGTCCTCTCTGGGCTCAGTGGGCAGGGAAACCCCAGTGGAGCTTGGCCACGCAGCCAGTCCTGCAGGTCCCAAACTGCTACAAGGCACCCAGGTGGCTTTGCTGGGTGCTGCCCACCTTGCCCAGCCCCTGACACTTTCCTGACATCTGGCTCATGCCCTAAAATCGAACTGGGATTAGACTCACACTCCAACTGAGGAAAATGTACGTTGCCACTGTGTCTCTGATCCCTGCTTCTGGGGTGAGGGCAGGGGCCGTCGTCTCCTGTCCCGCTGGCCCCTGCTCCTCAGCCCCCTGCACACTCCTGTACTTCCGGCCTGCTCCTGAGCTTCCGCCCCTGCTCTGACCATTTCGGCTGCCACTGAGGATTTGCTTTTGCTCACTGGGGTGCCCTCTACCTGCCAAGGGGAGCGCTGTCCTCTGCCCCTGAGACGCCCTCTCATGTCAAGTCTTCCTTGGGATCTTAGGCAGAGCTAAGTACTGACCCACTTATTTCAGTGCTCATCAAGTATTTCCTGCGTACCAGGCACTCGGGGTGAAGGATTAAAATGAGGCATGGTCTCTTCGTTTTATGGATCCAGTTGTCTAGTTGGGCAGAGAGAGATTATAATCAAATACAGATGCTGCTGAGCATATATTTCAAAATTTATATTAGTGCTCTGGATGAAAGTGGTTCTAGGAAATGATTAGCAAAAGGATCTGACTTGGACTGAGGTTCTAAGAGCTTCCTGCCAGGCCAGCTAGACAGGTGAGTTACCAAACAGGAAGGAGAAGAGTGTGTGCCAAGGCCCTGCGGTGTCCAGGAGCCGCAGATGCCAGTTTGCCCCAGACAGTCCTTGCTGTGCTGGGGAATTGTTCTTTCTTCATGGTGGCCTGATTGGGAAGGTAAGCGCACACAACAGTCCCATAGTGGTTTGTTGGTGTGGTGGGTGATACAATATGTCAGCCTGAGCAGTCTAGAAGCTTAACTAAGTAACTCCACAGTTCTGCCTCCTGGGGTGTACAGGAACTGCCCTCACTTCTCTAGGGTGCTATTCATTGGGTCACCTTGAGAAATTTAGAAGTTGAGCTTGTGGAAGAGGAGGGCATAGAGGGGGCGTGAGCGGATAGCATGAAGGCAACATAAGGGAGGAAAAGAGGCCTGCTTCGCCTCACTTTGGCTCTTGTTGCTTTTGCTGTCTTCTGCTGCCTTGAGCTCTTGCCCCTGTACCATGCCACCCTGCCTTGGAGCCAGCTGAGTACGCACTGAAAGCTCTACGAGCTGTGAGGTGAATAAACCTTTCCTTCCTTCATTTTGGACGTTGGGTATTTTGTCTCAGCAGCAAGAGAAAAGTAACCAAGACAGGAGGGGAGCATAAAAGAACCTGCAGGTGTCAGGGCTGCAGAGAAAGGAGGCGTAAGGCTGGAGCTGGGCTCCTCCACCTTAGAAGATGGGGAAGGAGTACGTTTTTCATCCTGTGAATAATGAGAAGACTTTGAGGGGTTTCAGGTTTGGTGGGCCAGGCTCTGGTTCATTTCTGCTCAGACCCCCCCCCCCCGCCCCCCCGCCACCCCGCAGGCGTTCTGAGCCCTCCTGGCTTGAGCCCTCCTCATCCTGCAGGCTGTGTGCTGTGCTTCTGCTGCGGCCTCCCGCTCCAACACTGTGAACTTGAGGACGAGCTGCAGAAACCACCTGCAGCCACCTGTGAATGCCACCGTCTTTCTCCGGGTGCTGAAAGTCGAGGCCGGCACACCTGGGAGGCAGGGGGAGCAGGAGTGGGGCGGCCATGGCAGAGCCTGGGGCACTGGAGAGGGACAGGATCTGTGCCCTTGCTCCGAGCCCAGCTGCAAGTTCGGTAGGTGGTTCACAGGGACGGAGATCAGGTTCTGTTGGGCCTTAGCTGGCCTCAGGTGTTCTACAGGTCTGGGGAATCGTCCCACCAGAAGACAACACCTGCCCTCTTCCGGCGCAAGGAGCGCGGAGGCGTGGCTCTGACTGCTTTATAGACGCGGCCCAGTTTGGTCCCTGGTGAAGGGAGGTGAAGAAATCTGCTCTGAGCAGCAGAGCTCCCACCAGAGCCGCTGCAAATTAAATGCAGGAACATCTGAGTCCGAAGCCTCACGTCCGACAAGCACGGAATGGCCCGCCCTCGACTTCTCTCTCCATCTGCAGGAACAGCGAAAGCCTCCCCACGCGGTGACTCAGGGGTGTCCGTGTCCGTTGCTCACTGGGCAGAGCTTCGCAGGCGAGGCGGCGGGGGTGGGCATGAGGGTGGAGAGGCGGGGCAACCTCCAACAGCGCTGCTGCCCCCGGCCCTGTCGCTACGTCAACTCCATCTGAGACAGGAGGCAGTGGTATTTCTTTCACCCGCCTGCAGTTTGGCAGTTCTTCGAAGAGAAATGTGCTTAGATTCATTTAAAAGTCTAAGCAGGGACAGCACAAATTATTAGTGTTTGAAATATTTATAAAGTCTCCTGTTTGCCGTGGCATAGGAGGTGATAGACCACAAATAAAAAAGAACTGCAGATGCACCGCATGCTGGAGCGATGAGGAGGGAAGAGGGCGTCGCCTTCCCCGCTGCCGCCCAGAGGGCACGGTGGCCCAGCCTGGTGAGCTGCCATCTGAGAAGCTCCTGAAGACTTGTGGCTTCTATGGCCCCCACATCTCCACCCTGAGGTGGACAGGCAGGGAAACTGTGGTACGGAGCTCAAAGCTGTGAACGTTGGGGCCAGTGGGGTGAAGAGCTGAAGGAGTTCTGTTCTAACACCTTTTCTGGTAGACTAAAATTATACTCAAATTTAAAATATCGTGTAGCATCCATGCATGGAGTACAGACACTATTAAGAAGGTGGAAGAAATCTGTCAACAACTGAGACCCAGGGTCCAAAGATCAACACCACCCAGCGACTGGATGACCCCCAAGGTCATTGTCCTTGACCTTCTGCCACTTCCATGCATTGGATTCTGAGTCGGGTGTCCTTGGGCTTAGAGCATCCGTTTGCACACCCAGCTGAGCACGCCTGTTCACTCCCCATGCACACACTCACTCGCTCACTCAACAGGTGCTATGCCATGTGTAGAAGACATAGCAGCTCACAGGGACTATTGATCCCCAGAACGGCATGGATTTGCCTGAAGCTTAGGCTCCAGTTGATCCCACCAGCAGCTCTGTAGGGCTGTCCTACTTTCCAGTAAAGATGTGGCTTTTTGTGCCCTTTTCGAACTGAGTTACTGGCCTCAGGACACGCCAGGGTGGAGGCATGCCTTCTCAGTATTTCCAGGGAATGCAGTGGTCCTAGCAGAGGCCAGCTCTTAGCTGCAGCATGAATAACCACAGCAAGGGCCTATATGCATGGGCCTCTTCCTGGAGGGGGACCCCAGCAGCAGCTACTGTGACCTTTGCCCGATAGGCAATTCTGGGGTTCTTAGCTCCTTGCGATTACAAACTGAGGGCAGGAGCAGCTGGGCTGTTTATCCACCCACTTCCATCAGTGATGACTGACGGCAGACATCTGCCAGGGAGGTCACCCTGGAGAGCTCCAGCCCACATGGCGAGGCCTCCGGGCCTAGGACCCGCTGCTGGGAGGTGGGAGCTGGGGGCATGTTTGCCTGGGAAGCAGGCAGAGTTGAGAAGGGGCCTTGATTTCACCTGTTAGAGGTGTCCCGGGCCCAGCACACTGGCAGCTCAGCACAAACCAGGGTCCCTAGGGAGTCTCTGGCTTATGGCTGGGCTGGAGCCCACCTGGCTTCTGATCAATCTTTCCTCATCTCCCTCATTCTGCAGATATTTACTGAGCACCAGTAATGTGCCAAGCATTGTGCTGGGTACAGGGAATGAGGCAGATGAATAAATGACAAGATCCTTTAGCCCTTGGGGCTTATCCATGGGGTGGACAAATATGCAGCAAATGCTTAAATGAGAAATCATTGCAGCAGAAGACACTCAGCTTTAATCCCCCTCAGCGTGCTCTCCCGTGCTTTGGGCACACACATCCCGTCATTCTTGCCACTGCTTGAAGCCATTCCAGAAGTCACGCCTGTCTTTCAGTGGCGCAGTGGAAAGACAGCGAGTGGTGTGGCCAGGGCCATCCAGTGCCTAAGCAGGCTTGCAGAAAGATCACAGCGTGTCCTCAGCCATCTTTGTCACCACCTCTGGCACCATGCAAACCAAGGCTATTCCTCCAAGTTGCGATCACCACAAGAGGAAAACAACTCGAATCCATTCAGGACGTCAAGGCAGCCATTGCAGGGCAACTGAAGTCCCCTCGGAGGCAAGGCTTCCAGAGCCGCTGCAGAAAGCGGCAGGCACAATGGGATGAGCGTGTTCCAAGGGAGGGGAGACTGTTGTGACGGAGATCAATGGCCATTCATCTTTTGCTGCAAGAAACTTTTTAAAAATTAGTTACCGAGCCGGGTGTGTTGGCGCATGCCTATAATCCCAGCACTCAGGAGGCTGAGGCAGGAGGATTGGTGCGAGTTCGAGACCACCCTGGGCTACAAAAGTGAGCTCAAGGCCAGCCTCAACTGCATAGCGAGACCTTGTCTCACAAAGACAAAAAAAAAAAAAATTAGTTACCATAGTTTATGATTACACATACTTAGAACACTTAGTGTTCTTCGTGTACATGTGAAGGGCAGGTGGGGAACAATCAAATCAATTAAAAGGCTCTGACAAGTGCAGGTGTTCTGTGAAGGAAAGCTGGATGCTGCATGGAAATCATAGGATGGTGAAGGATACTTTTATGACTTTTAATTGATACATAATAATTGTAATATTTTGATATATGTGTATAAAATGTAAAAAATCAAATCAGGGTGGCTAGCATTTCTTTCTTTCTTTCTTTCTTTTTTTTTTGTCTTTTTGAGACAGGGCCTCACTGTGCAGTTCAGGCTGGCCTTGAGCTCACTTTTGTGGCCCAGGCTGGTCTCGAACTTGCACTGATCCTCCTGCCTCAGCCTCCTGAGTGCTGGGATTACAGGAGTGCGCCACCATGGCTGCTTTAGCATTTCTATCATGTCAACATTTCTCTTTTGTTTGTGTTGGGAACGTTCAAGATCTCTTTTTCTAGTTACTTTGAAGCAGATAATTATTATGAGGTGGTTACCCGGCTATGCTTAGAGTACTGGAACTTACTCCTTCTGTCTGTTTTTGTTCCACATCAATAACCTCTCTGTCCCCCATGTGAGGCCATGGGGAGGTCCTGGCCATCTCCATGTCATTGAAGGGGACACTGAGGCATGAGGGGCAGAGGAATGCCCCGGCACATGCTGCTGGGATGGGGTCCGCTTGTAAGCCCCCAAGTCATGGCTTCTTCTCCTTGGCACTGGCTTTGTACCTCCAGTCATCAAGGGGAGGTCCCCTCTTTCTTCTTTCTCTGTAAGTTCTTTGGTGAGGAGGAGACCGTGACGGAGTCTCCTGGGTCTTCACCCTGAAAATGACCTTGAAATGAGCTGGAACTCGTAGTTCTGGGGCTGGCATCCCTCAGCATCCAGGACAGCTAGAGTGGCCTTGGAGACATATTCATGAGCCATCCATCCCTTGCTCCCTGCTCCTCAGTTTCCTGCCCTGGCACATGCTGACATATCAGTGGTCTCTACTTCTTGGCGTGTAGTAAAGACCAAGTGAGCGAGTGCTTGGGCAGCCCTTGGCCACAACCCTACACGTGGGGAATGCTCACGCAGCCGCTTCCCCCTAGTATTCTGTTCATCTGTTGCGGAGCAACGGGCAGAAGGAACACGAGGCCCTCAGTGTGGCCGCTCAGCCTCCGGCCCAGAGTCAGGGCCGGGAACAGTGGGGAGACAGGTTTTGGACCCTGGGCCTAGACTGCCAATGCCAATTAGGCAAGTCGGACTGGCAGAGGCCTCTGGCACTGGGCAGACCCAGGCGGTGGCCAGCACAGGGGCCACCTCAGGCTGACCTTAAACCCCAGTGCTTCTGCCCACATCTGCAGCTAAATAAACCAAGTAAATCATGCTGGCAGATAGATAATTAAATAATTATCAGGCACTTAATAACAAGGAGTGGGTGTTCTGGATTACCATATTAGACAGTGTCTTTGAGGACTAATTGTTGCATTACATCAGAGTTACTCATTCATTATTCTTGTCATTTCGGGTGATAATTTGCACTTTAGGAGACAGCGACAATTTTAGCAGGCAATTAGAGACGTGTCAGGCCTGGCCCCGTGAGTTACTGTCACAATTATTGCCTTCCTTCCAATGTCCTCATTTGCAGCCATGTATTTAAGGGGATTTGGGTAATTCTAGGCTCGGGCAAAACAACCAACCCACAGAATGGTGGTTGGGTCAAGGACACAGCCGCCGCCAGCATCAGGATGAGGAAGGCACTGCTTGTGAGCAGCAGCAGCGGGGAGCCAGGCCAGGGGGCGGAGAGGCACGTCAGAGCCCCATCCAGTCCCTGGAAACCAGACACGAGGCTCACCCTGGTGCCTTGTCAGCCGCCACCCCGACCCCTGAATCTTTGCCATGCGCTCTTTCCAGGTTTGTGGGAAGCAGAAGGGGAGAAAGAGAAGAGAGAAAGAAGAGCAGAGAGGAGGAACGGAAGAGAGGAAGGAAGGAGGATGTAGCCACAATCTTTAAAAAAAAATGTTCCCAGCACTTCGGTAGCTTGAGGCCTTACAGACACAGGGAGCCTGGCACTGGCTCGCCGCCGCCCCCTCTCCGAGTTAGCTGATTCCTAAAGATGTAGGAGAGGGATGGGGAGATAGTTTGGCAGCCTAAGTGCCTGCCTGATGAGTGCAAGGACCCAGGTTGGATCCCAGGTACCTCATGCTGGGCTGGTTCCAGAACCCCATGAGTGCTGAGCCAGCCCCTGAAACTGGGTGTGGTGGTCCATGCCTGTAACCTCTGTGCTGGGGAGGCTGAGGCAGAAGGATCACTATGAGTCTCAACAGTGTAATGAGACATGCTACCAAAATAAATTTAAAAATTTAAAGAATTTTTTTGAAAGATGTAGGAGCAAGGGTATCTGAGCAAACTAATGCACCCTCTGCGCTGCCACAGTCCCTTTTATCCACCTGTTTCCTTTTATGAGTCTCCTGCAGGCTCAGAAACCATTCTCCACCACCCCAGGGCCAAGCACCGCACCACCTCTGTGAACCACGGCCCCCAAAGCAGTCAAAGGCCTGTCCTGACCCTGCCTACCCGGTCTCAGCCATTCCTTTCCACAAAAAGCCACCTCAGGGCTCTGGTCCCTGCTTTCCCCTGCTCCCTGTGTCCAGAGGCCCCGATCCTTCCTTGAGCGGTGTGGGGACAAGCGGCCTCTCGTCCTGGGATCTGCGAGTAGCAAGTCAGCTTTTAATGGCGTCATCCTCTGGTCCTGGAATGAAAACCAAAATCTTGAGTATAGTTTGGAACAGGAAGAACAGAGAAAACAGAAGAGAGGAAGGAGAAAGCAAAAGGAGGAAAGAAGAAAGGAAGGAGGGAAAGACAAGAGGGAGGAGGGAACAAGAGACAGAAGCACTTAAAGGAAAGAGTCAGAAGAAGATTGAAGCACAGAGAGGGGAGAGGTCTTTGTGGAAATGAAGGACAAACAAAGGGAGAGAGAAAAGAGTCATATTTATTTATTAATTTTTATTTATTTATCGGGTACAGAGTCTCACCGCACAGCTCAGACTGATAGTGACCCTCCTGTCTCAGCCTCCTCAGTACTGGGATTACAGGCGTGCGTCACCTGGTTCATTTAGCCACAGGTGACAGTCTTGACCCTGGGCAGCTTGAGAACAGACATGAGAACAGAGCAGGCCCTTCAGAAGGGTTCTTGACTGGCTACATAACGAGAATCACGAAAAATAAAGCACCATTCGACGCAAATGGAAAGCTTCCCCATGAGGGCGGATTATTGTCTTGACCCAGCTACTTTGCAACCTTGTCCTCAGCCGTCAGACAAAAAGAGACTGTGGCAGCTGGGTCACTTCTGCACCTGATCCTGCCTGCTTAGTTCCCACCTCGGGACCTCACCTCTGGGAGGGACACGGGGACATGTAGCCCAGCCACCTCAGGGATAGCCACACCCAGTGCCCAGGGACCAGGGCCTCCTGCGTCCAACCTGTGAGCTGTGTGACTGAAGGCAGACCCCATCTCATCTTTGGAATCTTCATTTCTCATCTCAGGGCTCAGGGGCCCTGGTCCAGCATCAACAAAATGCAGTCTGTGGAGAATTCAGCCTAAAGCCACAGCCAGAGCCAGTACCTGCTGCTCAGGTTTTTCTTGCTATTGTTTTAAATTTGAATTATGGTAGGGGGCTGCCTGTTTCGCGGTTGTCTCTGATGTGAACCCACCATCTCTGTGGTCCGGTTGGCTTTGATGATAATTACCGTATTCACTCTGGTGGTGAACTGGGATGGACCTTTTCCTAAGATGGTCCCCCAAGGGCTTGGACACTGCCTTGGCCCTGCTCCCTGGGAGTTGCTGCCCTGCCCCCACAGCACCAATCGATTCCCCCTTCTGGGGAGGGAGAATAGGGACATCACACCCTGGACTGTGCCCCTGCTGCTGACTGAGCCCTGAGCTGACCGCTGCGGGTGCACCTTCTTCCAGGCTCCTGGTGGCCACCGTAGCCATCCTGTCCTTCTTATGAGTGTGGAGAATGAGGCCAAGAGAGCTGGAACGGCTCCCCTGGAGGGCAGCAGCCAGGCCAACAAAGGATCACAATTCAAATCTGGTTTGCAGCCATTTCCCAAGCCTGACTTCCTCCTGTAGGGTCTCCCCACCCCACTTTGAATCCATCACAGTAACAAGTGCTGTCATCATAATCTTAAAAATTATATTTTGAGAAAAACAAACCATCGACAAGTGAAAGTGAGTGGAGACGATGAATCTAAGGGCATGTATGTAAAGAGCACTTGTATGTGCGTATAGTTACACACATACGCTACATATGCATGTATAGCTACGTACATTAAGTGGAGTTAATTAAATTAAAACCACAGTAAATTTGGCAGGCTCAGATTAATATAATGGTCAAAACTGTAGGAAATATAGTGTTTTGAAAAAGAATAAATCCAACCAATTACAGATTTATGTTGATGCCTGCAGTTACCACAGTTTTATAATAATCATTGATCAATCAACGTTTTATAACAAAACTGTAATTTTCACACATTCCACCCCCGCAGAAAAGTTTCCTTGTTTGCTTAATTCCCAGAATGCTGTTGCGTAAATCTTTCTCTCCACAATATTAAGGAGATAATAAGAATGCCATGTGAGATTTGCTTATGGTTTAAACCACAGTTGTAAATGGTTTATAATTAAGGCCAAATATAAGACAAAACATGATTAAAGTCACAACCTGCTATAAGTTGGGGAGGTTTGCTTAAGCAGTTTATCTGGATCTGATGGTAGCCTTTCTCCCAGTGGTACTCAAGGAGGCAGCTGACACCAGCAGAGATGCTTATAACGAAGGGATGCTACAGAAATCACTGGGGGGTGCCCAGTGGCATTGACCTTGGGAGTTAAAGGCCTGGTGCCACATGTAGCTGTGAGAGGCAAAGCCCAGAGTGAGAGGCAGGCCAGCCACGGCCAGGTGTTGAGAGCTCACCAGGCCCTATCCATGGGCCTGACTCTTTACAGCCACCAATTGATCATGTTATTAGAATAAGCCCAACCACTAGAGAGTCACCTGTGAATGTGTAGTTACTGAGCATGTGCTGTGTGCAAGCATGGAGGGCATACAGTGGTTTAACAATGAGGTGAATGCCTTTACCCTCCAGAGTCCAGCAGAGCACACCCCACTTCTGGTAGGAAATGTTGGGGGACACAGAGCTAAGATGGCATTGGAGGAGAGTCACAGGGAGGCCAGGAGGTGGGAAGGCTTCCTACAGGAGGCTGTGGGTACAGGAGTGAGCAGCACACCATAGGAGATGCCAGCCCACACAGAGGTCATGAGAGGCAGCCTCTGCCAGAGTGAGCATCACCTTGGGGCCCCGTGGGGCGGGTGCACAGTGAGCAAGGGAAGAGTGCAGAGAAGAGTGGGGCCACACAGGACCTTGCCCTGTCCAGAGGTGGGGAGGCTTCTGGGTAGCGCTAAGCTGAGGGGGGCAATCAGATTGACTCAGAGCAGTACCTATCTGGCTGCTGGGTATCTAGAGGGGGCTGGAGTGAGACAGAGGCTTTCCTACCCTACAGGTCTGAAAGGAAGATGATTCTGACTAGGGGATTTGTGGAAGAGCCAGAGAGGCACAATGCAGTCATGAATTGGAAATTGTGTGTTTGGTTGGTGACTTATTGACAGATTTGGAATGGGGGTGGGTGGGGGTGAGGAGAGAAGACTAAGCTCTAGATTCAAGGCCAGAGCCACTAGGTGAGCTACAGTGGCTGAACCCGCAGCTCACGTGGTGACAGCTGGGAGGAGCGCTGGGTGCTGAGCGCATGGAGTCTGAGAGGCCATGAGAGCCTGGGTGAGGGTGGCACCCGGCGGGTAAAGATGAGTCTGGGGTTAGGCCTAGGGGCAAAGCCGGAGGAGGACGACTGCTGCAGGGCATCAGCGCAGGCCTGACTTTATGCCATGAGGTCACCAGCAAGTGAGGACAGACACATGTCAGAGAATGCTTGTGACAGAGCCCTGCACAGAATCTGCGACACTGGGACACTGGAGGGAAAGAGAGGTACCCAACAGCAGGCCTCACACAGGAGCAATTGCTGATACAGGGGAACAGCATGGGGTGTCCTGGGAACAGAAAACCCAGCAAGCCTGGAACCACTGGTTATGTCACACCCCAAGACAGCTTTGGAAATGCCATTGTCACTGGGGACTTTAAAATGAAGAATTCTATTTGGTCCTGAACAGCTGTTACATTTCATCTACACTCCAAGAACCAAGGGCATCGCTATTGCTTAAGTTCTTGGTGACATCTTTGAGGAACACCCTCTGCCACTTATGGCTACCTCAGGATCAGGATGGAAGGGACATATGGGTCCCAGGGCATTGCCTAGAGTATCTAATTCTTTGACCCACTGGCTGAAAATTTGCATCTCCATACACCTAAGTTCCTATTTTCTTCCTTGCTTTGATATCCACTTAGTGTTTTTTTTATTGTTATTGTTGTTTGTTTTTTCAGAAATAGGGATTGAAGCCCTTGTGCTTGCCAGGCAAACACTTATTCTACTATCTCTCTCGCTAGCCCCACTTAGTGTTCTTATGCATGAAACTTACTTGTGGTTTTATCTTAATTTTTTTCTTTTCTTTTAAAAAAAAAAATTCCTCCCTTTAATTAACCAAAATAAAGTCTTGATATTTCATTTGGTAACCTGCTTAGAATTATAAAAATTGTTCCATTTGGCCCAGCCCTTCCTGTCCAGGGCAAAACTTTCAGACGATTTTAATACCATTGGCTCTGTTCTTATAAACTTCATATTAAAACAAAACAAAACAAAAAAAAAACCCTACAATATCCTAAATATGGCGCACTCAGTGCAAAGTGTATTGGAACTGAGCGCTGCATTTATGTTCTTGACAAACCTCGGTTATCCAGTTCCTTTACCTTATATATCCTGAAAACCAGTGTTCTGTGTATATGCTTCCTCTAGGAGATCAAGCTCAAAGTCTTTATTCCCAATCTCAGCATTTCGGATGAGGTTGAAGCCTGGTGGATGCTTGACTTCTGTGTAGAACTGCCCAATGTGGTAGTAATACATCTTATACATGAGGCAGTTGAGCCACACTGGAGAACCCTTATGGTCTACACAGAACTCCCCAGTTGGAGTACAATAGTCATTCTCCTTGATATGTTTTCCTGTGTCTGTGCTCCCTTCAATCCGAAGAAGTTTGGATTGGACGATCCAAAGAAGTTTGTTGATATCATCAGAAGAATACCCAGCAAGGCCTCTGAAGATGACCATGCCATAACTGACATCTAGCTCCCTCGTGATCTCATAGGCTTTTGCTTCTGTGGACCCCATTGCCTGCCCCACTTGAGAAATATGGGAATTATTCCCTGTGTTATTGTCCACTAAAATTGTCCCATTTACCATAGCTGTAATTTGATAGCCATAATCCCACCATGACATGACCTTTGCATCCTCTGGAGTATTGTGATGAAGCCAATAATAGGCTTCTTGGAAGTCATCAAAAATGATCCCATTGCCATCCTCATCCCAGGCAAATAACACGATGGAGGGAGAAGAGTAGGCCTTGCTTGTCACCCAAGTTGAGTGAAAGGTGTAGCCAATGAGAAAGTAAGCCATGACCAGGATCATCCCACTTGCCACTTCATTTGTGAAGGGGTAAGTAGAGTCCTGCTGCTTCTTGCTCTTCTTGTCTGGATGACATGTCCAGATTCTTCATGCATGTGGGTAGAACTTGGGAGACTCCAATGCCAGAAAGAATGCACATAACAGGTGCCAACACTATATTAGATGTACCATTACAGCTAAAAGGTACATGCTGGTTACACTATACATGATGATAAAAATTCAGGCATCAGACAAGTTACTAAAGCAGTAATCGAGGCCAACTGGGAACATGAACACTATCAGCTGCAGATCAAAGTAGCAGGAGGACCAGGTGGTGGGCTGCTGTTCAGATACAGAAGCAGTGACAGGGATATTGTTCTTAGCATAAGAAGGATCCGACGGTGAGTAGAAACACCCTGTCCACAGAGTTATCTTTCCTGTCAACATGAGGAGTGCTCCAATGGAGCAGAGGACAAACCCACCCAGGGAGATGACACTGTGGAAAAGAACTTCAAACGGCTGTGGATTCAACTTCCTCGGCAGGTAATCCACAAAAGCATGAAGCTGGCAGAGGCCGAAGACTCCAAAGGCTGCCATGTGCTTTGGTGGAAGGAAGGATAGGCTGGGAAACCACAAAGGAGATCTGCACGGAAAGAATGGTGCCCAGGCAGGATAGTAGGCCATGCAGATCCAGTGGGAGAAATAGCCTGTGAGCATCAGCACCAGGACATGGAGGGGGATCAAGCTGAGCAGGAGTGCATAACCTCCCCAGGAAGAGACTGTGTAGAAATAAGCAAGGGCACACTTGGCTGCCCAGCGGATGGAGCCAGGCTTTACTGCCTTGATCCACAGGTAGTAGGTGAGCAGCATGCCAAAGATGGCAATCTCTTCATTATCATAAGAGCCTACCACAGATCGGGAGCTATGGCCAGGGATGAGCAATCATGGCAGCAGCAAGAGCTCTCTGGTAAGGTGGTGCGTGACAAGGGTGGTGATGGAAGAGAAGAGAGGGGCCACAAACACACAGACATTCCAAATGTCGACGATGATGTGGAAAAAATGAAGAGCATGGTAGATTGCAACAGAAGGGATCATTAAGCCTGGATAAATTGTTCCTCCAATGATTCGGCCCAAAGGATACCAGGCCCGGTCATCAAACCAGTTGTGGAATTTATGAAATCCCTCCTCAGCTAAGAACCGGGTAGTCCAATAATGGAAGTACAGATTGAACTCATGGATAACACTTTCAAATCTCAGGACAGCAAAAAGACAAATGGAGAAAGATAACACAGCAGTCATGGACAGAATGAGAAGCTTCAGAAGTGTGTGCTGCTTCTCAAAGGACAACCACAAAAATCCAAGCTTAGTCAGCTTGACATTAACAGGTGACACACAAAGAAATCCAATGGGCTCCTTAGCTGGCCAGTGATCCTTGGGAATCGGCTCTGCTCCCACATCTTAATTTTTTTCATTCACATTTTCCCTTTGATTCGGTCACAGATCAAAGACAGAGACATGTCAGAGAGCACTTGTGACTTTCGATCTGGTCGCCTTCTCTATCTTACTTGAGTCCTCTCCTAAAGTGTAGATTTCTCTCTGACTCACATGTTAGTGGCATGTCCTCACTGTAAATTTCTCTGGAATCATAGTGGCGGCAGTGTAACCAATGCTCAGTGCTATGACTGCTGTACAGGTACCCCTGGGCCTTGTTTAAGCACCTGAATGCATCCTAATGGAGAGAGAAGAGACCTGGGCATGGAGCCAGGAGGTATTTTTTCTTGTTATAGCTCCACCATTAGGTAGCTGTGTGACCCCTGTACATCAGTTCCCCTCTCTGAACCTCAGCATCCTTGAGTCACCCCTATAAGGGTCACCCCGGTTTGGGGCTGGCAGGCAGGAAACATGTAAGCTCTCATTACCCTGAGTTCCATCTCAGGCATTGCTAGTCAGCGAGTTACTCCCCGGTACAGTGCTCAGGGTTGCCGTGACCCGATGGCGATGGCGATGCCGGGCAGGGAGGCCTGCTTCCACAGCAGGCCTGAGCATCCTAGCATGGGGTTGGTTACTGTCTGTGATCTTGAGTCTTAGTGAAATATGCAGTGATAGTCTACTGTCCCCAAGATAAAATTCAAGAGCGGAGAGTGAGGGAAGGGTGTGTAATAATTATAAAGGACACACTTTGGTTTCTGGCCCTGCCATTTGTCAAGAAGGACACTCAGGCCACACCCCTGTATACTTAAGCTCAGAATTTAAGAAGTTTCTCTTCGTAGGAAAATCTGAATGAGTATTCTTTGGGAACAGTAATTGGCCTTCTAATAAATAAAATTATTTGATTTGTATAATCCGTAAAACATTTTTTTCCCCTTCTCAAATAGATAGAAGGACATGACCTCACATGTCTACTTAAATCATCTTTCCTAAGCCTTGGGAGGCAGCTCAGAAGAAATTGGTAAACTAACTTTGAATTAACCAGATAATTCCCTGCTGTGGAGCACAACTGGCCATAGTTATGTCCACATTCCTTGTCCAGGGCTCATTGAACCTCAAATCCTGTGATTCACGCGCTGAGATCTCCCTCATTTTCTCTTCCCAGTACCCCCAAGAGGTAGTTGATTTTGTTATTTTCATGTTTTTGCTAAGAAAATTGACACAAGTAGGTAAAAGGATGAAACCAAAGCAATTTCCAAGACTCTTCTAAGATCTCAGTGATGTAATAATATTCTTTCCTCCCATCCTTCCTTCCTTCCTCCCTCCCTCCCTCCCTCCTTCCTTCCTTCCTTCCTTCCTTCCTTCCTTCCTTCCTTCCTTCCTTCCTTCTTTCCTTCCTTCCTTCCTTCTTTCCTTTCTCCCTCTCTCCCTTTTCTCTTTCTCTTTCTCTGATCTGATGATAAAGGGTCTCACTATGCAGTTCAGACTTGCAGTGATGCTCCTGTCTCAGCCTCCCCAGTGCTGGGATTACAGGCATGTGCCACCACTCCCAGAGTTCTGAGGCCCACATGGCATGCGGCACCAGGCATTGAACTTGGGATCTTGTGCTTGCCAGGCAAGCTCTTGTGCCGCAGAGCTATCTCCCAGCCAAGGAGATATGACTAATATTCTAGTAATGAAATTCTTCCAAGAATTTTGTTTCCTTCCAAAATGGGGGCCCTCAACAGAGGCTCCATGGGCTGGCTTCTGTCTCAGGGAAAGGGTGATATTTTTCACCCATGTTTTCATTTAACCCCCTCCAACATGGAGGTGAGCCCTCTTGCCTCTCTTTTGGGGATGGGAAAACAAAGGCTTTGCAAAGTTCTACCTTGCTGGGCTCATATATCTGCACTTGGGCTTGACCTCAGTTTCTTTCCTCCGAGATGAACCGCCTGTCAGGATGAATGATCCGTCCTCACCCACCCCTCACTTTCAGAAATAAAAACCGAGGGACAAGATGATTTGGGGGATTTCCAAATGTAGCTCCTTTTTAAAATTCTGATGCCAGGATGCCAGGGGTGGAACGAGGGAGATTTGGCCAGCCAGTGGGAAGGCACGGTGTCAGACGGCAGTCTGTACAGGAAAGTCTCCTGCAGCTGGTGACAAGGGCTGTCCCCGGGCTCTGCGGGCAGTAGGTGTCTGGGGATCTACTCCGGGCCAGGCACTCTTGACAGCAAGCATTTCTAAGTGACAGTGGTGCAGTGAAGGGAGGAACAAATGATCTGTTTTTGTTCCTGCTCAGCGCTGTCAGCACAAACCCGGACATCTCTGACGTGCTGTGTCTTCTGGCAACCCGTTTAGGACCTGGACCTCTGGACACCCTGGTCTGCCGTGCCCTAGAGCTCCAGAGGCTGCCACCCCTCCCTTAGTTTTGTCTTTGGAGCTGCATCTAGGGGATTCGCTGCAGCAGCTGGAAATGGCTGACAACAGGCTTCCTTCTGTTTCCCAGGAAAGCCTTCAGTTTGCTTTGTTCTGCTCTTGAAAGTAAGCATGCACGAGGCTGTCAGAATGGCTGTGCTCCTTTTGGTGCTGCCAGGGACAAAGGATGCTGAGCGAAGAAGCCAGAGCTGTGTGCTGGTTGGGAGGAAAGGCACCTCGGGGAAGCTGGAGTGGGCCCAGGGTCCATCCCCCTGCATGACCTCAGGCACATCACTGCTGCCTGCTGGACCTCGGCTATCACTACAGCCAGGGAGGCTGGCTGATCGGCCGCCCAAGTGTCCTTCGCTTTAGAAGCGTACCTTTGGGACCGAGCTCACCAACAATATTTTGCTGGGACCAGGAGCTGGTCAGATGGGCAAAACCACCCACCTATCCCTGGTCCCACTGTTTACCCAGTGGCTATTTTGAGATACGGAGAGTCCGAGGAAAAATATCAGAAGCTAGTGAGACATGGCATCCACTTTCCTCAGGCTGTGCTCCATTCTAGAAGCAAAAGCAAAAATAAAACAGGAGGAGGATGAAAAGAGGCATTTATTTTGGAGCTGTAATGGCAGCTTGCGTGTCAGCGGGCTGAAGTGCCGCCTTCTCCTGTGGCACAGGGTGTGGGTGAGTTTGTACATCCCAGTTCGGGGAGCCATGGACACCCTGATCCCTGAAGGTGGGCTTTGGGGTTGGGGTGCAAGCTAGGGACTGCTGGTGCGGAGGTGGGCATTGGCATTAGCTTTGGCAAGCTAATTAGGGTTCAAGAGTCCAGCCTGTAGGCGGGAGAGAGGCTGGATTTGCATAAAGCCTATTTACATAATGTCCTTCTCAAATTGTGCAGCCAGAAGGCTGCAGGGAGGAGGGGGAGAAGGGGAGGTGGGGATGCCTGAGGCAAAGGCAGGGGCAGCCAGGGGAGGAGCAAGGCCCAGGACCCAATGTGGGAGGCCCCTTCATCTGCATCCTCTCTGAAGTGCCCTCTCTGTCCCCAGCACTGCCACAGCAAGTGCGCTCATCTCAGCCCCTGACTGCACACCACAACCACCAGCCTCCAGGCTCCTGGAGGATTGGAGGTCTCTCTGGCCTCAAACCTTTCCTGGTTTCCTTTCTGCCCAGAGGATTCACTTTCAACTTGACTGGACAGTGTCCCCTCCTGGCTTAGCCCCCCTCCCCCCACCCCGGCCCTCCTGAACCCATCTTTACTACATCCTATCTTTTAACCTCAGCTCAGTCCTAAGGAATGACTCTTGGGTTCCTTGACTGCCTTGGCTCCTGCTGCCATTGACCCTGGAATAAATGCCAGCTCCTCTGTGACACACCGATGCCCCACTGTTCCAAATGCTGCCCTCCTGGTGCATTTTGTCCTGACGTCCTTGTGTCCTTCTCATGTGGACTGCAAGCCCCAGGGAAACTTTAGGACACCTCTGCTCCAGAACTTTCACTGTGGGAGCATGTCTGGGCTGGAGGCTGTGCAGGGTGAGCAGATGACCAGGACGCTGTGCTCTGACCTCAAGTGCCTCCTGGGAGTAGATATTGTAGTGGTTGATACATTGTGCCAACTTGGCTGTATGACCCAGCTGCCCAGTTCCTGGCAGGTGAGGGTCCCATGCTGGGGTACATACAGTTGGTTTTTCCCTAAAGCATGACCAAGGCCTGCCTTGAGGTATGACTTGTTCCTCCCTAGAGTGGGACCAGGGCCTATCCTGGGGTACGATTGGTTCTACCCTGGGGTGCAATGGGCCTGCCTCAGAATGACTCAGCACAAAGAGACTGTATAAAGGAGCTGAGGAAGGAGTCGATGTTCCACATTGTTGGAAGAACTGTGGTCATTGGATTTGACTTGGACTTCATTACCTGGCTTGCAGTGAAGACTCTTTGGCCTCTGGCTTGGATCCTGTGCCTTTGGTCACAGATTCTTTAGTGTCCTTCACAGACTCTTCAGTCTTCTGTCGCAGATCCATCGGTTGACAGATAGGGGATTTGCATGGAGCCCTGCAGTGAGCTTCAGACCCTGGGCTTCCATGTGAGGTGTGCAGATGCCCTCTGCATGCTTCTTCATCTGACTCTGTGGCTGATTGTTGTAAGCCAATCCTACAGCTCCTTATACATGGTATATTTTGTCTTCGTAGCTATTCCTTATAGTATATCTGTTCCTCTAAGTAAAACCCTGACCAATACAGATATGAAGGCTGATGAAGGGGGAAGGGCACTCAGCAGGGCAGGGGGCACATGCAGGAGTGGGCTGTGGGAAGGGGCGGGGCGGAGCTGGCAAGAGGAAGGCGTGGGCCCCAGCCCCTGCCCCAGGTGAGCAATGCAGTCTACAGCGATCCTCAAATTTGGAACCAGAGTCTAAAACACACAGGTAGGCACTTTGGTGATGGGAAGAGAGGTGTTCTGAGAATTGAATGCAGAGCCTTGGCAGATTTTTGTGAACCTTTGAAGGTTAGTAACTGAAGAGAAGAAACAAAGAAAGTTGCATTTTGGAGCCTCTAAGTGCCAGTATTCAGGCAATATTGTTCAAGGCTGAGGCATGCGAGCTCAGTGCTGCTCTCCTAGTTGGGAGGAGCCTGTGGAGTGAAGTCCTGAGGTCTCAGAGCCAGGGAGGAGAAGCAGGAATTGGGACAGACCTCACTTTCCAAGTCCTGAGCTGCTCTGCGTGGAATCTACTTACGTGTAGGAAAAGTGTGTGAGCGGGAATGGAAAGAAGGAGAGATCAGATAGTGGGGCAGTGAGGGAGAGAGCGAGGGAGACAGACAGACAGGAGCATGGGGAAAGAAGGAGCGAGGACAAACAGAGGGCAGAGAAGAGAAAAGAAGGGAGAAAGAGAGAAAAGAACAAAGGGAGAAATGGTGGGGAAGCCTGGGGGGAAGGGAAGGAGGGCCCAGGAACAGCGACCCTGGACAGCAGTGGGGATACTTTCTGCTCTAAGACACAGCTGTCAGATAGAACTTTCTAGAATCTTCTAGCTCATCTGTCTAACATAGTAGCTACTAACTGCATGTAGTGGTTGCACATCTGGAAGTGGTAGACTACCTAAGGAACTGAATTAAAGGGTGCTTAAAGGCAAATTTATATAATGATGAGAAGGCAGTTGTTATGGTTTGTGTCTAGTTGTCCCCCTCAAGGCCTCATGCAGTCATGGGGCAGGGACTTCTAGAGTTTGAGATTAAGTCATGATCCACTGGGATTATGGGTGATCCAAGGCTGGGATTATAGGTCTTAGTACTGCTGGGATGATGGGTGTGGACTGAGGCAGAGAGCCTGAATGTAACATAAGCGAGACAGAGAGAAAGATGGTCACTCTGTCGCCATTGTTGCTGTTCTGCCACCATGCACTGCTGGCCTTTGCCATGTGCCTCTCTGCCTTGGGTATAGCTGAGTATGGACTGAAACCTCCAGTTACTGTGAACTAAATAAACCTTTCCTTCCTTCATTTCGGGTGTTGGGTATTTGTCCCAGCAACGAGAGAAGAGTGACTGAGACAGTGGTGCTAGGGCCTTGGATGGAACTTCAAGGGTCACTGTCTTTGCTCCATCTGAGGTCTGGCTGGGACCTGGTCGGATCCTGCTGGGTCTCCAGGCTGTGTCTGTCTTCTGAATGAGACATGCTTGATGCTTCTCTCCCACCTATTCCTGGACATCCCACCCACACTGAGGTTTAATTTTAGCTCATTCTCTCTCAAGGACAAAGTATATATTTTTATTTTAATTTATGTCACCTGAACCATTTCCAAGTTTTACTTTTAGAACCTGTCAATATTAGTGACATGTGGCATTTTAGGTACTTTTCTGCTGGTGGGGCCTAAATTTATTGTCATTTTATGTCACTCGCCAAAATGCACAAAATGCCAGAAGTGTTATAAACAGGGACAATTTATGTATAGGTTGGGGAGAGGTTAAGAGAATGAATATAATCAATTCTTTTTTTGCAGAGACTTTTACGTGAGTGTGTGGGCCAGCAGGCACACACTTGACGCTTGGTGGGAAGCATTTTCCAAGTGACCAGAGACAGCAGATTCAGGTGGTGCCCAATTCCTGCTGCTCCCAGCTGCTCACACCCCCTTGTCACGTGCAGTGGTCCGGGTCCTGCTCTCAGCCACCCCGCATGAGGCCATGCACACTACGCATGCTCAGGCGATCATGGGTGGAGAAAGGGAGGGAGGGGCGGGGAATTCTAAAGCCTTTTCTCTTCCACTTCCACCAGTTCGATCTTGCCAGACCTTGTTGCTCCATTGCCTCAACACTCAAGACATGCCCTGGAGATGTCTCCGAGTGACCGCGACGCTCTGTGTCCTGTGCCCACTCTCTTGTGCCTTCTCACTGCTCTTCCTGCTCCCAGGAATGCCTCCTCCTTCATCATCAGCTGGTTGTCCTTCAGCCCAAGCTCCTCTGTCTTTTGCGACCTTCTCCCCTACCTCTCCACAGAAAGCTGGTTGCTCTGTCTCCGGGCATCTCTTGCACCTTACAAAGTTTGTTTGAGAAATATTTTTAATTTTTAAAAATGATTACATTGAAGGACATATTACCCTTAATTTCCTTCAAAAGGCTTCTCCCTGGCTTAGGACATTCTTATCCCACTGTCCCTGGCCGGTTTCTGAGGCCATTCTGGAAGACCTCTTTTGGGAGTGTCGTTAGTGGCGCTGCCCAGGCTGCCCCAGTACCCTGAACCCTCTCAAAACATTGGCCTGTTGTGGTCATTTGACTTTGCAGGAAGAGCCGGAAGCTTGTGGTGCCAGATCTGGTGAGGGAGGTGGCTGAGGACACGCAGATGGCTTTGTGAACTGCCTTTTCACCGGATGGAGCTAGGTGGCAGCATGCACTGAATTTCTCATCACTTGTACCGACACTCATGAAAGAGAACTTCCAGAGCTGCTTCAGACAGCAGCAAGAGCAGCGGGGTAAGTGTATTCAAAGTGAGGGGGAGCATTGTGAGGGGCTCAGTGGTAGTGCGCCTTTTACTGTAAAACATGTTTTAATTGGACTGTCCACTGTGTGTTTGATGACCCTTGTATACATGCTTGCCTTAGAGGATCCCCTGTCTTGCCTTCTTTGCTGCTCTGTTGCCACCAAAAGATCAAGACTCCCCCAGACAGCATGCTCTGGGAAGTCTCCTTCAACTCTGTCCTGGGCCTTGGCAGAGATACTGCTGCCTGCCAGATAAGTGACCAACATTATACCTGGGCATGAGCTGGGATGGTCCTCCCCAAGCTGCTTCTGATTTAGGATTTGGCTCAGTGGGATCTGCTAAGTCCACTGTGTCTGTCTGTTCCTAATTTTCAATCTTTATGATTGTTGTGTTCTCTTCTATTTTCCTTCTCCTTGTGTGTTTCTGCTCTCAGAAAGGTCTTACGTCACAGCGGTTCTCAACCTGTGGGTCGCAACCCCGGCGGGGGTTGAATGACCAAAACACAGGGCTCGCCTAAAGCCATCAGAAAATACATATTTAAACCCATGTTATGCCATGGTGAAATGTTATTTATTGGAATTAGTAATAAATATTTCTCAACATATAGTTAAATATTATTTTTGTGATTAATCACTATGTTTAAATTATGTTTGATTTGTAGCAATGAGAATACATAATATATATCAGGTATTTACATTCCGAATCATAACTGTAGCAAAATTACAGTTGTAAAGTAGCCACCAAAATTATTTTTTGGTTTAGGGTCACCGCAACATGAGGAACTGTATTGCAGGGTCACGGCATTAGAAAGGTTGAGAACTGCTATCTTACGAAGTTCTTGGGCAGAGATGCAGCATCTCAACCCATCACCTTACCGGAAGTGGGTGAAGGTGAAAGTTCTCTGAGGATGTAGGGAGCTCATCTCTTTTCTTTGTCTCGCTGCTTCTGCACCTATGCAGTGAGGACGTTGGCATGGGTCACTCCTATAGGCTAGCGATAGCCTGAGGGCCCTGTGCTGGGCCGGATCAGGTGTGCCAGG
The DNA here is from genome assembly GCA_004027025.1 of Myocastor coypus. Classification (NCBI taxonomy): domain Eukaryota; kingdom Metazoa; phylum Chordata; class Mammalia; order Rodentia; family Myocastoridae; genus Myocastor; species Myocastor coypus. Next base: position 100,104 of record PVJA010001491.1, on the reverse strand, counting down.
TGGGTCATGGGTAGGGGCTTAGAGTTCACACGACAGCCCTCACTTGATGACGCTTGTTCCTGCCCATATCTGCATGTACTGCCAACTCTTTTCCTGATGGCTGAGTCCTGCCTCCCACACTCTCAGGTTGGTGGCAGGTTTCAAGGTTCCTGTTCATATCACACAGAGCAGCACTAATGTCTTTGTCCCTTCAGGTTTCTATTGCCATGTGACATAGAATACATGGCTTATAAGCTACAGGAACTTATTTCTCATAGTTCTAGAGGCCAAAAGTCTGAAGGTAGGTGTGAGGGTGGCTGATCCTGGGGCGGGTTCTCTTCCTGGCTGCAGCCTGCTAGTTTCTCGTTGTGTCCTCTTATAAGGCAGGCAGGCAGAAGAGAACTTTCTGGGGTCCTTTTTTATAAAAGCGCTAACCCAACTTGCAAGGACCACACCCTTCTTACATAATCACCTCCTCAGAGACCCCACCTCATAGCACCTTCACCACTTGGACCTTCAGATTCCTATATATGAGGGTTATTGAGGGAGCAGGGGAGGAGACACAAAGTACTCAGCCCACAGCAGTAACTGACACACGTCTGGCTCCCTAGCTCACTCAGGGGTCTTGCCCTTCTCTAACGAGACTGTTAGACAACCCAGTGAGAAATTTGGAATCCCATTTTACCAATGAGAACCCAAAGACTGGAGAAGGTAAAGGATTCTCCCAAGGCCAGGGTCAAGTTCATGAGGAGGCAAATGCTGATCCTGGCTCAACCAAACCTCAGCGGAGGGAAGATATGCCCAAGGGAGAAGCTCTGCCAACATTTGTTTGGAGTAGGCAGTGACAACACTTGGGTTGAGACAGAGAGAAGTGTGACGGTAGCCAAAGGGCAAGCACGAAAATCCTCAGTGTAGCAGTCAGGGCTTCACTGGAGGAGCAGATAGAACACGAGTTGCACACGCACACATGCATAAAAAATTCTAAGACCGGCTGACAACCGTCAGCTGCGATCAGATGAGGAAGCGTGCAGAGGGCGTCGGCACACTGAAGACTGAAGGATTCAGTTCAAGATCTGGGGTCCGCTGCAGTGTTCCGGGCAGGTCCGTATCCGGATGCTGATGGATCTATGACAGAAGGCCAAGGAGTCTACACCAGAAGGCTGAAGGATCCAAAGCAGAAGCCAAGAGTCTGCGCTAGAGCCGGGAGACGATGTCCAAACTGATGGCGGGGACTGGGGCTCCTCCGAGGAAGAATGGGGCCCTCTCTCCTTCCTCATTCTCCTTCAAGTGATGAGTCATTCTAGGATATGGCCTCCACACCCTAAGGTGTGGAATTGCTGAGAGGATTTAGTGACACTCTTAGCTTCTCAAGTTGACATAAGCTATCAACCACACTTAGCATAATATTTTCAAGGTGTATGCCCACAGCAGTGTGTACCAGTGCTGCATTTTTTTCCTGGCTTACCAATATTCCATTGTATGCATCACGTATCTTGCTTACTTATGCATCTGCTAATGGGCATTTTGGGTTATTTCTACTCTTCAGTTAACACAAATAAATTCTGCTATGAATGTTCATGTGCCAGTATTCACCTGGTTCTAAGTGAAAGAAACCACATATAAAAGGTCACATACTGTATGGTCCTACTTATATGAAATCCATAGAGATAGCCAACTGGTTAGGGGTGCAGGGCTAAGGGGAAGAGAGAAAGGGGGTGCACATTTACTGGGCGTCAGGAGTCCTTTTGGGCTAATGAATGTGTTTGGAGACAGGCGATGGCCGCACAGCATGGAGGACCTGCTTGGTGCCACTTGGGTGTGGTTAATTTTGTGCAGTCTGAATGCCACCTGGATACAGCCATTGCACATGAGAGGCGCATCCAAGCAGCATGCCCCAAGCCCTGCCGCAGGCCTGGCAGCATGCAGATCTCCTTTAGGAACCTGTGCTAGGCACTCAGGGACCACTCATGCTGTAAAAGCACCAGGGGTGAAGCTGACTCTTCCTGTCTCAGCCTCAATCCTTGGTCCCCTAGTCAGATAGGCAGAACTACGGTCCCAGTACCAGCCTAGCGAGTGGTCTGCCCTGGAGCCACTTCTATGCTGGCCATCACGGAGGCAAATGGGAGAGAAGGGACTGAAACAGAACCCCCTCAGCCTCTCTTCTCGGAAAAGGGCACGTGGTTCTCTCCCTGTCTGTCCCTCGCCTGAGTCCCCTGCTTCCCCTGCACCATCTCCTCTTCTCCCTGACGCCCTAGCCCCTGTACTTTCTGAACTGGGTTTTCTCATTCATGCTGGCAGCTCAGCAATCACCACTCTCAGCAAAAACTCCATCCATTTCATCACACCCCATGAGAAGCACGGGGCAGCAGGGAGCGGGCTAGGGGCCATGCTTTCCACAACGTGTCGCTGGCTTGAGGGGTAGAGGAGGACAATACTGAGCTTGCCGTGGGTTGGCACGAAGACCCCTGTGTTGCTCTTGTCAGCTCCAAGATTGGTGGCACAGCTGCCAGGGTCCCAGGGTGGCATGCCTCGCAGCACTCAGGCACTGCTCCCAGGTAGAGGGTTTGTCATAGCTGCAGGGCCCACGCCTATATCTTATTTCACTTAATCTCCAAGACATATCTGAGAGGCTGGGGTTGCCACGTCCATTGCGCTGGAAAGTGACGCTGGAAAATACGGAGCCACTGGCAAGGTACCAGGGCTGGGTCATGAAGACTTTCTCTGCGTACTTGCCCAGCTGCAGGGATCCTAATAGAGAGAGCTGGGCACTGTGGGCTCATGGACTTGGGGGCCACTCTCAGCTCTGCTATTTATGCATCACACTGCCCTGGGCCAGTGGTTCTACCCCAGTGGCCTTCCTTAGCTGTCCAGAGGACAAGAAGAGAAAGGGCAGAGTAGCAGGGCAGACTGTTCCCTGTGAGATTCCACTGTGGAGCCCAGGGAAGGCGGGATCCCTTCTTGGAGGTCTGATTTCCCCATCCTCAAGGCATGTTTAGGAAAAACACATCCTGGCAGGTGGCAGGGATCACATGAGCTCACCACCGTGCAGCTGTTTTTTAGCATCAGCCTGGAGCAAGAGCACACACGTTGAGCCTCGGTGGGAAGAGCAGCGTGCTATGTCATGGTCCTTCGCATGCTCGCAGGTGGCGAGATGCACACAGAACTTGGAGATGGTAAAACGTGAGAACACGTGTGCTTAGCCTCGAGAGCTTCTTCCTGGGTGCAGGGCCTGTTCTGTGTGAGCAGCAATGACGCCAGGCACAGTCTAGACGTTTCTGCAGCGCACCCCGACAATAGATCTAAGAAGGAAGATCCGCCTCCCTATTACACTGGGGGGAAAATTGGGGCCTCGAGGAGATGAAGCCACTTCCTTGGAGCCACACAGTTCATGAGAGGTAAAGCTGGGTCCACTCAGCCCTGCTTGTGGCCAAATCCAAAGGATCCACGAGAAAGAACAAAGCCAAGGCCTGCTAGCATTATTTGCAAGCTGCACAGTTCCATTTACATGTGCAGGGTACAGGATGAAAGCAAGCAGTAATAACATCTCTAAAACACTACTTGCCTGTCATGTGCAGGGCCCTGAGCTAAGGCTTTCCCTCCCGTACTCTCTACACTAAGAACTCTGTTGCTGTACTTCTCACTTTGTAGATGAGAAAACTGAGGCTAAGTAGAGAAGCTCTGTACCTCAGGCCAAGCGGCCAGGAGAAGGTGGAGATGGACTTTGACCTGAGACTTAAGAGTCCTGCAGTCACCCTGAGCCCTTAACCTGATACTGGAAGTTACTCACCATGGGGAGGGGGAGACTTGCTGGCCCTCTCTCTCTCTCTCTCTCTCTCTCTCTCTGTGTTCTCAGGGGTTTCCTTCATCACTTGTTCCTATCCCGTTTCCAAGCAGGGAGTCAAGGAGGCTCCCGCCTGCTTCTCTGGGCCTCATCTGCTTTCCTCTGTTCTCAGAGCTGGTCCTCATGCGGGGGACTGGAGCTGGGGTGGCGGGCCTGCAGACTGAGCGTGCAGTATGCAGATCACCCCATTAAAATTTCATGCGGATTCAAAAATTCAGTGTTGACTCCAGTGACGCAAATAGGTATGAAAATTCCGAGGCAGACACAGTCATTGTTACTGAAATCAAATGGTTGAATGGCCGCTAATGAGGCAGACAAGGAGCCCGGCACCCTCTGAGGCTTGAGGCAGAGGAGAGGAGCAGCCGCGCTCCATTATTCATGCCCTCTTGTTTGAGTTTCAGATCTCAAGGAGGCTCTGGAAAGGGAAGGCAGAGAGGGCAGAGGCGGGGGCGGGGAAGGTGGCCCCACGCTGTCAGCTGTGGAGGGCTGGGTGACTGAGTGACAAGTGATCCTGCTCCGCTTCCCTAGGGCTCCCGCTGCGCCTCTATCCCTCACTGTAGCTCAGCCCACAGCACCTCCCAAACACCTGGCCTTCCCGTGGGTGGCTGTGGTGAGCGTGAAGTCCCTGCTTTGAAGGGAGGACCTGCAGGTCCAAAGCTGATCCCGAGCATCCCTGGGGACTTGGTGCACACATTGGCCATCCTCATCCCTGAAGGGCTTGGAGCTAATTGCGTGGGGCCTAGGTACCTGGCCTTTAACTCTACCACCTGTGGCTCCTCTCTGCAGCCAGGTTGTTGCACATATTTTTGGTTTTTTTTTTTTTTTTTGTTCTTCCACACTGAGAAGCCAATCAGGGGTGCTCTACCATGGAGCTACATCTCCAGCCCTTTTGATTTTGAGGCAAGGGATCTCACTAAATCATCCAGGCTGGGTTCAAACTTGCCAACCTCTTGGCTCTTGTAGTTCTTATGACTAATGCCACTCGGTCCTTTATTTCCCTTTGTCCTCTGACCATTTGTCAAGACTCCTCTTGCCTGATTCCTCCCAAGCTTCCGGTACCACCATACTTTCTCTCTGTTCTTTGAGCAAAATCCTTTACAAGGCAGAACCAACCATTCCTAGTTAGAGGAGGAAGAAAGCCTGCACCTCAGCCAGCCCTGGGACTGAGCACTTTCCAGGGGACAGCGCCTCCCTCCAAGCCTTGAGTCCCACTGTCTGGGCAGCTGGGGCCAGATGGCACTGGGGCCCCAGCAGCTGAGCCTTCTGCTCCTTCAGATTGCTGCCCCATCACACCGGGGACATAAGTCTTTAAAAGTAGGAACCAGACTCCAGACAAACCATGGAAGGGAAACCCTCTAGAAGAGGGTCAGGATTAATAGCTACCCACAGACAGGCGCCCCTGTCCTGCCTGCATTTCCTAATTATTACTCAGCTATAAAAAATCCCTCCTCTCTCCTGCCAGCATTATCTTAGCAAACGTTATGAGCGCTCACGAGGTTAATGCAGGGCCGTAAATCCGCAGTGGGTCGAACAAGTACGACTTGAGGAACTGTTCATAAATCTACCAGAAAGGTTCCCGTTTGTTTATTTAATAAAATAGCATTTCATTGAAATGCACAGGGCACCGTGGAGTTCACACCTCTGCAGTCACAGGGAGGGCTGTGTGGAGGAGGTCTGCAGGGGCTCCCGGGTTTTGTGCACCTTGTGTGCAGGTAGAAGGGTGGAGTGCGGGTCTTATGGAGGTCAGGGCAGCATTCGGTGTGCAGCTACACCCAGCCTTCTGAACGCAGGACCTGCTCTGCTTAAGGCAGTCCACGCTCACGGAATTCCTTAATGGGCCTCGTCAATATCTGAATTGGTGCCACACAGCCCAGGACACGTGTAATGCTGTTTGCGCTACATGAACACCTCCCTGAGACAGTCTTCTGGGATTTGTCGGGAGCGCTTTGCCCACTCTGGGCTGTTAAATCAACAAGCAATCAAGCTTCTTTGCATGGTGTTAGAATGAAATGCTGAAAGCAAGGGCATTGCACTGAATAGATCTGGGTTCTGATACCTCGCTCACCGTGTGCTGGTGAGACAGCCATCGTGTTTACCCCGCTGTCCTGTGACCCTCTCTGTCTCATGGAGATGGTCACAGGTTCCTGATGGAGCACGGAGGGGACACGCAGATGCTAGGGCAGAGCCTGAGGGTGACTCTCCTGCCATGGTCTCTAACTGCGTGTCTGCAGCCTGCAGTTATGGGAGGTGCCTTTGTTAATTGGTTTTGGCCGAAGGTCATCTCAGAGGCCTCATTCTTTTCTTTTTAATTGTTTGGGTCTTGACCTAGAAAGGAGACGGTGGGGCATAATCTGATCATGGAAACAGCAGACATTCTCAGGACAGAGGGGGAGCATCCCTGAGCTTCAGGGACAGGAGGCTGGTGGCACAGTCTCTTGGCAGGACCAGGGAGTTGTCAGGCCTGGGTTCAAGTGTGATTCTGATACTTAACTAGGGAGCTTCCTGGCTCACATCATTTAAGCTCTGAATTCCTGGGATCGTGGATCTGAACACCTACCTGTCTCTTAGGCTTCTGAGCATGAAATGAGCTAAGGGGGTGGGGGTCAAGTGTTTCATCTTGGGCTGGCATTGCAAATCTACTCAATAAGTGGTGAAGGATGGAAAAGAAGAGAGACAGAAACTGCAGTGATAAGTGCACTCCAGTTTCCTCAGAACCGACTCATTCTTAGGACTACACAGCGGGGCATGGTGCCTCACACCTGCAACCTCAGCACTCTGGAAAGCAGGGGGACCCCAAGTTCAAGCTCAGCCTGGGCAACTTAAAAGCTTAGTAAGACCTTGTCTTGGAATAGGATTTTTTTTTAAAGAAGGGATGGCTAGCTCAACATGAAGATTCTGGCTTGAATCCCCAGTCCTGCAAAAATAGAAGAAACCGAGCCAAACCAACCACAAGCAAATAAACCTGAAGAGCTGTACACACGTAAGGCTTCTGCTCCTGGTCCTGGAGAGATGAGAGCTGATAGCTGGGGGATAAGTAGCAAGTCAGTGCTGGAAGCACTCTTCACTCTGGGTTTAATTTGGCCACAGCTATTGATGATTTAATAACAGCTGGCTGATTAGGGAGGCCTCATCTGAAAGCCTCTAATTCCCCACAGCTAATTGCTAGGCATTTGATTAACCCAGGAGTGCTCATTAGAATCACCTGAGGAGCTCTCCCAACATACCAATGCCTGTGCCTCACCCCAGGCTGGGGCTTCTCTGACTTGGCACGACTGACCTAGGGCTGCATCCTTTTCTGCTACAGGGCACCATCCTGTGTATTACAGGATGTGAAGCAGCATCCCCAGCCTCTAGCTGAAAATGTCGGTAGGAATAGCCCAGTTTCAGGACAACCAAATCCCTCACACATTGTTCCGTGTTCTCCCAGGAGCAGAATTACCCCCAGTGGAGAACCACCGGCCCAGACCATTTAACTCTGCTACTTTGCCAGTTTGTACTTTGTCTTCTGCCTTAAACTGATTTGCCTTTGGCCAGGACTGACCTCACTGGGAATATTAAAGGCATTTGACAGCCCAGGTGGACTTTGGTGGGGTGGTGTGGATGTGGGCCTAGGCCTAAGATGACCTTGGGGAAGAGAACTGAAAGGTCAGGGGTGCCATATTTTGCATGCTCCTCCCTTAAAAAGCCTCTGGAATGCAGCACAGGCCACGGGTACAGGCTACTCATGACTTCAAGAGGGATCTTTGCTGCTTTTCAAAATGCATCAACATCCTCATCATTTGCTTCTCGCAACTCCCAGGGTGGTGGTGGTGGTGGTAGATATATTGGCACGTGTTGCAGAAAAAATGGATTTCAGAGAAGTGGACAGAATTATCTCAAGGTTGAATAGCTGCTGGGCAGGAGAGCTCATGACACAAGTTGGGACAAGTCACACCTGTCTAGCAACTGGCACCTCTGTCCCTTGTTTCTCTTTTGCTCTTAGGGAGCCAGGAGTCAGGCAAGCACCCAGGGGTCAGGTGCAGAGCACAAGAACTTCCTTATGTTCCACTTTGGCCAAAAAGGAGAAGTTTATTAGGAGCTTCCTTTGTGCTACTCTGGGTACCTGCATTAACTCCTTGGATTGCCCCAGTGCTCACAGGGTGTGGTTCTTACAGTTCTCTGAGCCCTAAACAAGGCTAGCAATTTCCCCCAAGCATACATGTGGTAGCGAGTGTAGGTATCCTAGTTTCAAACAAAAGTGTGAAAGAATGTCTATGATTTGTCATCGGAATGGAACTGTCAATATTTATTTATCAGCTGTTGAATCGATGGGAGTCCTACTTTTTGGGTAGCATTGCAGGGCTCTGGAGTCCTTCATTCAGGTCTGAGTGAAAGTAGCCACCCAGTGGAACAACGTACAGTTGTCCCAGAAGTGGAGGTTTTCTATCTTGAGTCCTCAGAGCGTCCATCATCTTGACTCTACCGACCTCCTCCTCACCTCTGCTGGGCTTGGCTCTAACCTCACAGGAATTAGTGACAGGGTTTGGGGCTGAAACAGGAAGTGTGAGTGAGGTGAGTGCTCCTGACTTTGCCAAGCAAAAGGTAGTCACGGTGGAATTGTAAAGAGCAATTACAAGGATGATAATAGGACAAATGGAGAGTGAGCTTTCTGACGGCCAGCCTCGGAAACATTTTAGAATTGGCTTCACCAGAGAAATCCATCATCTTGATTTTAACTGTGGTGGTTAACATGGCGTTTGCTCTAATTTTAGAACCATTCTGAGACAGGAGTAGGTTGCATGTGTCTTTGTCAGGCAGTATGCGTAACTTCACATTTTCTGAGTCTAGCATGGATACTAGCCAAGAAATTATGTTTAAAGAATTTCCCTTTTAGAATCACATTCAGCTGTAATGACTGTGTTTCTGAGCCCAAGTGGGACTTGTATGGGTTGAGACATCTATATGAATAACCAGCAGCCTCGGAAGGAGTGGGAAGGGCAGTGAGGAGTTAGAAGGAGCCAGGTTTCCCTGGCATCACTGAGGAGACCAGGGAGGTAAACCCAAGGCCATCAGTCAGTCAGAGAGTAGGAAAGTTATGTAACAAAAACCCACGCAAAGCTTGAGGGATGTAAGAGAGCCAGCAGGACCAGGGATCAGGCACCTTGCAACGCAGTGGAAGTAGGATGCATATGAAACAGAAAGGCCAGGAAGTGAGGGCCTTTGGGAGCTTCCTTTCCTGACAGGGACAGAAGCGGCTGTAACTCCAACCTCATCCCCTTCCGATGGCTTATCTGGAGGCTCAGTTCCTGACTTTTATCTTCAGTGGCTCCATAGAAGATACAAAGCTCATTTCCATCACCCCGTGGGTCCATAAGTAAGTTAGGTTTTGTGTCTGAGGAGAATGAAGCTTGCAGGTAGAATAAAGCCTGCAGAGCAATGACATTCAAGCAGGGAGATCATCCTGGATTATATGCATGATCCAGTATATCCGCTAGCATCCTTAAAAATGGAAGAGGGAGACAGAAGAGAGAAAGCCACAAAGGCAGGAGCAAGATGAGTTAGCCCCACCTGGCTGGTTTTGGAGATAGGCTAAGGGGCTGAGACCCTTAGGAAGCAGACCCTCTGGGAGGTTGGGAGGACAGGAAGCAATTTTCCTTAAATTATCCCGATGGAATTGTTGATAGCCGTTTTTTTTTTGCCCAGCAGGACTCATTTTAGACTTCTTATCTCCAGAACTATAATATTATAAACTTTAGGTATTTAATAAGGTATAATATGATAGGCTTTTTAAAGCCATTAAGTATTTGGTATTTTATGACAGCAGCCATAGAAAGCTAATATGAGTCCTTATTTCTTCATCCAGTAGATAAGGTTAACAGCCATCCCCGCTTTGCAGTGCATTGCAATCAGACTGATGCCTGCCAGTCATTCGGCATCATCCCCGACTGGCAGTGTGGGTTCTTTTCTGTAGCTATGATGGGTGAACTGGTGATGCCATGGTGGCCTAGTCTCTGCCTGTTCCAGTGTAGGACTAGATGAAAGGTTCAGTTCAGGTAGGTTCTAGGTTCAAGTCCTGGACTTGCTTCTTGGCAGTGGACAGATGACCTTGGACTTGTCCTTCTCCTCCTCTGGTTCTATTTTCCAGCCTCTTAGATGGGTAGGCAGGACAATTATCTATAAGCATCCTACCTGCTGTGACCTCCTGTGAAGGCCAAGTGGGTGACCTTCTGCTGACCCAAGGCTCTTAGAGTACAGTTCTGTGGATGTATCCCATTTCACCTCCTTCTTGGAAAGAGCTGCCCAGAGGCTTCAGAGCAATGCATCTCCCATCAACCCACTTGATTCTCTCCCAACAGACCACAGCCCACATCCTAAATAGCTGGGTGGAGTCAAGGGAGCATTTGGCCACCAGGACTGATTTGACTGGCCCTTGTGGGCACCCAGCCCATGCCCCGGGCAATTCAACCGCCAGCCACATGCATTGCTCTTGGTTTTCTCCATCAAGTAGATCCCCAGCTGGTACATTGGCAAGAGCTGGATTTTTAGTCCAAAAGAGATAGGTCATGTGGTGACTGGACCCCTTGCTTATGGGCAACTTGCTTATTCTCCATGAGTTTTAGTTTATCTATCTAATAAATGGGAATATTAGGTAACAACGCAACCTAGATTTTACAAGGCCTTAAAGGGAGTTGGGACGTTATATGGCAAGATAATTGCCATGATGCCAGAGGCCTGAGGATGTGTGGAGACTATTGATCCCATCAGAGCTGGAGGGAATGTGGTCAGAGAATATAAACCCCAAAAAAAATTCCCAAGAAGGCTGTATTTGTGCTAAGCTTGACTGGTATGATGCAAAAATAAAGTTTCACATGAAAACTGATGTGACATATGTGCCCAGAAGTGCCATGGGAGTGGAGCTTGCTGGGGAGGACGGCAGATTCCAGACACCGCCCAGCCCCCTGCTGACTGAGCCCCAACCTGAGCTTTCCTCCCTCCCCATTCTTTCCTCTGGCCCCATAGTGTGATCCTGGCCCTGGGTCATGCATCTTCTGCTGGGGTGCACAGCAGGCGCAGATAGGACTGGACGGAGAGGGGGAGAGCTGGGAAGAGGGGTTTGAAGAAGATTGATGCTGGCATTGTTGCCATGGCAACAGCAGGATGGGCTGGAGGCTCTGCTGCTGGGAGCGGCTCCTCCAGCTCTGCTCGGATTCCAGAGCATGGAGGGAAAGCGAGAGGTTCAGGTGGGGACCTTGAGTACACAAGTGGGGGCCTCAGGGTGATGTCCAATGAGAGGGGAGACCCCAGGACCAAGGACGCTCTGCTGGCAGTATCAGGTACTTTAGTGCATCCTTAGAGAAGGCTTTCAGGAACTCACACTGACAGATGTGGCAACCAAAGAATCAGGAGGAGAGTGGGGAGAACAACTCTGACGTGCCCAGTCCTTACGGCTAACTGCACCAGGCTATGTGCTTGACAAGGTTCAGATGGCCAACAAATGCCATATGTAATAAAAAACATTATTACAAATATACTGAGGGATGAGGAAATTTGTGTCTTGGTGGCAAAATAAAATCTGGTCTTTCCCTTTTGCGTGGATTATGTTAATAGATACATATTCCTCTGCCTCCTGGAAAGTGTAGTTCCATAGGCTGATGTGGGTGCATAGTGCACCAGTCAGGAAACACAGGATGGTAATAATGGTCCTCAGTCCTGTGCCGGGCTCCTTGCTGAGCACTTGATATGAATCCTTCCCAGTAGCTGTGGAGGTTATGTGCTTTCGTTTTGAAAGACAGGAAACTGAGGCTGAGAGAGGCTGCATAAGTCACCCAAGGATGCACAACCCATGAGAGGTGGGGGTGGGAGCTTGGGGGGATCAAGAGGAACGCAGCGGTTTGGTGCTGGCTGTGGTGCTCACATGCAGAGGCACAGGGCGGGGTGGGGGAACTGCTTGCTCCTCAGACAGTTGGTTCCCTCCGGACTGTTCTGCCCGCCCCAGGAATCCAGCAGGGGACCAAAAGAAAGAGCACCAACAAGCACTTTTCCCTGTTCTGTGTTTGCCTCTTCTCTCTGACAACTGTTTCTTGCACTGTGCGAAAGCTTCTTAGTTTCGCTTTTCAAGTCTTAGCTAAAAGGGCAGTGTTATCTTTATGTTTTGTCCTGGTAGTTTTATAGTTTCAGGTTCTGATATTTAGGCCTGTGAACTATTGCGAATTGGGTTGTATATATGTACAGAGATAAGGATTTGGCTTCACTGCCTACATAAGAATATTTAGTTTTTTCAGCATGTATGTTGTATCCCTGTACCCGGTTATCACACACTATCCCATGTATGTAGAGCTATTATGTATTAATTTAAAATAAATATAAGAGAACAGCTGTGGGGAAAGAACATAGGAGAGAAGATACCAGGATGTAGTAAGGGAAAGGATCAGACTCTCTGAAAAGATCCAGTGCCTGAAAGAGTACTGAAGAGAAACAGAGGTGACCTGATTCTGTACATATTTTGAATAACAAAGTTGTTAAGGGACATGCTTTTTCTCTCTTTAGTTGGAAGGGAAGTATTCAGTCTCCTACCCTTTGCTGCACTGTTAGTGATTAACCTGTTTCTGTCCCTCACCAATGAGATCTCATCCCTGCGGGGGGGAGGGGCTCAAAACGAAGATCCTGAGAGAAAGCTGAGCATGGCGCTGTCCCATACAGTGTCCACTGTGTTTCCTGTAACCCTGCTCTTGGTCTTGTTGGTAGCCTCAGCCTAGGTTCCCTCTGGCATGGGGGAGCAGTGGCCCCCCAGTCCCTGGCCCGGGCGGTGAGCTTCTGGTGGAGGCTTTCCTGCAGCCCAGCCACCAGGTTCATTTGTCATTCGGGCACTCCCCACGCAAAGCTCCGAGCTGCTCCACAGTTAGGCACGGCATCGCCTACATTAAAAAATGCCTGGAGTAAGGATCTTAGTCTGACGGCAGCATGTAAATGCCTCTTTCAAGAAGGGAGATTGCTTTGAAGTTACTATTTCCCTGGCTTTGATAATAATCTGCTTAACGTCTTGTGTCAAACTAATTACAGCATAATTACCTTTTTTAATAACAGGTACTTTTAATTGGTGCAGGGTTAAACAATTCTGTTGTAAAAATCGGTTGTTTTACATTCATAGCTATAGTTTACCAAGAACTGGGACAACCCTGTAATATTAAACACTCCACAGAACTAGGATGGGGCAGGAATGAGGGTACTGAAAACCTCCCCTCCACAACCCTGTACCCCCTTTCCCACAGAGATTTTATAGGTAGCAGTCCTAAAGTCAAGCTCTTGGAGAGGGAGGGCGCACCGAATTGCTGTGTGCACCTTGCTCTGTCTCACAGCCCTTTGAGCTGTGCATGCCCAGAAGCATGTGGAACAGACACTGCTCTCTTTGTTAAAGATAGGTAAATTGAGGTTTGGAGAGTCAAACAGTCTGGCCCCAAGTACAGTGCCACATGACTGGATCAGACTTCCAGCTCATAGTCTTGGTTCTTAAGTACTGAGTTTTTGAAAGGTGGTATAGTTGAGTGGTTAGGAGCTTGGGAGAGGAGGGCTTAGGATTCAAAATATCTAGGCGTGGTTTCTTATCTCCAGTGTAATTACTATGGGCCTAGGGCAGTTTCTTACCCTTTCTGGGCCTCAGTTTCCTTGTCTGGAAAAGTTAGAAGTATCTACCTCCTGGGCTTGATGAAACAATATGAAATAATGCAAGCCAAGGGTCTTAACCAGTAACTATGAAGTAGAAAGGAGCTCCTCCGGTCCTCTCCGAGCACCAATCCAATCCTGCGTTTCTTCTCCCAGCTTCTTTCCTTATAGACCCCCCAAGCACCCTGCAGATGTATTTCCTCACGTCTTGGCTGAAAAAGTGCACACACTCATCTCATTACTGCAGCTTTTTGCATTTCATTAAAACCCTCGACAGGCCATTTCATAATAATTTATTAGCACAGAGTCAATTTTTATTAATTACAATCATTAATTTATCAGTGTTCCCGTCATCAGAAGTTTGGTCAGAAATGAAAGGCGAGAAGTGCAGAGAGAAAAATGGGGTGGGAGTGGGGACGACGGGGCTTGGGATCCAGTGGGGGGAGGAACAGAAGGAGCTGGGAGGCCTGGGAGGGTTGAGGGGCTCTGTAGAAGGAGGCAGCATCTTGCGCACAAAGCTTTGGAGGGGGGGCTGCATCCCCCCCCCCCCCAGCCCATGACTGCAGCACCAAATTCCTTTATTAGGAAGGAGTAAAGGAAGTACAGGTGTGATGTGGGGCAGAGCATCAGAAATCCCAGGAATAAAATGCTCCTCCACGTTCAGGCTTTCGTCACCCGACTTCAACCCTTACTCTTTCCCTACAGCTCACTGCATGACTACTTCTTTTCCTGGTCCATAACAACCTCACCCTGTGGGTTATAACTCCTTGAGAACAGCAACCTGGCCTTGGCCATTGTTCCAGTTACTTTTCCCCCTCATTGCTGAGACGCAATATCTGACATCCAGAGCAAAAGAGGGGAAAGGTTTGTCGAGTTCACAGTTTGTAGATGTTTCAGTCCATAGTTGGCTGGCTCCAAGGCAGGGAGGGGGGCATGGCACATAGGCATTGCAGGAGAAATAGCTTATAGTGGGCAGAAGAGAGCAAAGCAAGCAAGGGGTAACCCCAGCTCTTCCTACCCCTTGTATCCTATTCAGCATCTTTAAGGCAGTGTCCTTGAATCTAGTATGGCACCATGAATCACCTTTGGCATCACACTCTAGATTTTGTCGCCTCCGAAGAAGCCTCACCTATGAGCTCCTCTGGCTTTGGGGAACACAATCTCTAACATTGCAGCCCTGACCCTCAAAGACTTATGTGTATCTCTTTATGTAAAAGGCATTTAGTCTATATCTAAGAATTGCCAGTGTTAACAGTTTCAGCATTGCTAAAAAAGTCTAAGTCTAAAGTCTCTCTTGAGATTTAAGGCAAACTCGTAGCTGTAAGACTCTGTGCAAATGCAAAGAAAGTTAAACACTTTTAACATTTAATGGCACCAGGTAGACATTTTAATTTTAAAGGTTTTAACCAGAGGAATAGCAAGGCCTGAGCACAAAACGAGACCAAAATATACTGGGGAAAACACTGAATCTCAGTTTACTTTTAGCATCCCTGGTAATCTGTGGTAAGTTTTGAACTCTAAAGGGTTGTGCTAGCATGTCTCTGGGGAACTCTTGGTGTTTGAAGCTCTGAGGGCTTCCCCCGCACCGGCTTTGTTCACTCTTTGTAGTTCCTCTTGGACAGTCTACACTTTTGGCTTTTCTAAGCTTTTGGAGTTTCTACTATACTTTCATCCTCACACTCGCAGCTTTACACACTGCCTGCTCAGAGGCATACTTTATAGCTTCTCAGACTTTTTGTTCAAATCTAGGTGGAAGCCTTTCTGACCTCCCAACTCTTGCATTTTGCATGTGATGGGCTAGGAATCAAGGTTTCCCAGACGGTGGGTTGGGACTCTTGGATTCCTCAGCACCCTGCCCCAAGCATTCTCCCTTTTGGTCTCCCAGGAACCCTGCCATAAACCCTCCCCCTTTTGGTCTCCCAGGCACCCTGCCCCAAACATTTCCCATTCTATATCTTGGTCTTGGATCACTTCTACTTGGCTCCATGCAGAAAGTCAAACCACAAAGAAAAAAAAATGACATCCACCTGTGACCCAGCTGTTCCAGCCCATTATCACTCTCCCCTAAAATCCCTATAAAATCCAATGTCTCCTATTGTTTGGGGCTGCTAGACCCACAAGAAAGCTCCTCTTCATGAGCTTCCAATAAACCTGCCTTACTTGTGTCAGTGTGTCTGGTTCAGTTCTGCATGGGTTTGGCTGCCTTGGTTTGACTTTTCAGTATGTGCCTAAAACTAGCACCACATAAATGACACCAAGATCTGTTGCTGTGGTGTTATGATTTGTGTATAGGTGTCCCCCCAAAACCTCATGTAGTCATTTGGCAGCTTTTGGAATTTGTGATTGGTTATTGGGGGTGTGGGTGTTGCACCTCTCCTGGAGCAGGTGATTTGCATTTCAATATAAAGGAAGAGAAGTTAACTGCTTGAGCTACTGCTACCTCTCCCTGCTGTCTTGCTCTTAGCTGCTGCTATGAAAGGTTGCCCTCTGCCATGTGCCACTCTGCCTTGGAGCCAGCTGAATATGGACTGAAACCCCAAGTAACTGTGAGCTAAATAAACCTTTCCTTTCCTCATTTTGAGTGTCGGGTATTTGTCCCAGCAACGAGAGAAGAGCAACTAAGACAGAATTTGGTATTGCAAGAGTGAGGTCATTGCTGTGACTAAACTGACCATGTGGATTACAAGTTTTTGGGAATGGCTTATGGGAAGAGATAGGAAGGGTTTGGAGAGGTGCTGTACTTGCTAAGAGCTGGAAATGTTTTGGCTGTTCTGTAGGGGCAATTCTGATCAGAGCTCAGACCAGAAGACTGACAGAAGGCCTGTCTGTAAAGACCAGGCTCAGGAGGTTTCTGCTGGGAATAAGGACTGCATTGGTTGTTGGACTCCAGATCATTTGTGTTTTGACTTGGCAGAGAAGGTATCTGCATTTTGAGTGTGTCCAGAGACTCTGCCTGAGACTGAGTTTAAACATGGTGGACTGATTAATCTTTCAAAAGATATTTCAAAGCAGCCAAATATTGGGGCAGTGGCATGGCTGCTATTGGGGGCTTTTAGCCAGATTTATGTTGAGAATCAAGAGCAAGGAGCCCAGCAGGAAGGTTCAAAATGTGAGTTTGGCCAGAAAGGAAGCTCCAATAAAGCTATGGACTGTAAAGATAGAGCTGAGAGGTTCTCCATTGCTGAGAAGGAACCAGAGAATGGAAAAGATGGCCTGAGGACATCACAGGAGGTGGCAGGTCTCCACCCTTTACAGCCTCAGAATTGCAAAGATCAGGGACTTTGCCTTGGGGGGGAAAGCCTCTGAGCCCTTCCAGAATGGTGGTGGCCACACCAGGTTCCAGACTGCCAAGAGAATTTGGCATGGAGAATTTATTCCTTGGATTCAGGGTCAGAGTGCTCAGCAATCCAGGCACCCAATCCCTACAGCCAAGAGAGAGGAAGGCCTGGCTACTGCTCCAGCTGGCAGAAGACCTTGGTATCATCCATGTGGCAGTAGTTCTAGGTGCATTGAAATGCAGGAGCTCTGAGGTTAAGAAAGCTTCCACCTCGATTTCAGAAGAAAGCCTGGGAGGCCAGGCAGCGTGCCCTGGAGAGAGCACTGTGCAAAGCTATGAGTGAGAAGCCTATTCAATGGAAATTCCAGTAGTTTAGAAAAGCCAGGAACATGGATCGTCTAAGGGAAACTGCAAAAAGGGAGCAAAGCCAGTCTAAGAGAAAAGCCATGAGAGCTACAACTACCAAGAGTGCTGGAGGGGTGGAGTCGAGTGGAGTTTATAATTTGCCACATGTTGCTTTGGATGTTCCACAAAGACCTATAGGATTTAATGTTTGCCCTGCTGGATTTTGGACTTGTGTTGGTCCCAATGTTTGATACCCTGTTGTGTGTACCTGTTGGAATGGTAATGTTTGTTTTGTGCCTTTGAATGTTTAATGTGTTTAAATTTTCATTTGTATAGGGACCCACATATACTTGGGACTTGGACTTTTCCGCAGTGCTGAAACTTTTGGAACTTTGGCAACTCTTAGAGATAAATTAGAATGTCTTTTGCATAAAAGGATGTACATGAGTCTTTGGGGGTCCAGGGCAGAATATTAAGGTTTGTGTATAGGTGTCCCCCCAGAGCCTTATGCAGTCATTTGGTGGCTTCTGGAATTTGTAATTGATTATTGTAGAAATGGATACTGCACCTGCCCTGGAGCAGGTGATTTGCTTTTCAATGTAAGGGAGGAAGAGCAGTTAGCTGCTTGAGCTGCTGCTAGCTCTCTCCCTGCTCTCTTGCTCTTGTATGCTGCCATGAAAGGTTGCCCTCTGCTATGTGCCATTCTGCCTTGGAGCTAGGTGAAGATGGACTGAAACCTCCAGTACCTGTTAGCTAAATAAACGTTTCCTTCACTCATTTTGAGTGTTGGGTATTTGTCCCAGCAATGTGAGAAGAGTAACTAAGACACATGGGAAGCAATATCTAGGCATTTTGCTTTCTTTTTAGTGGGGAGCTGTTGTAGGGTTAAGTCTACGAATTAACTGTTTAAAGATCTTTTTATTTGGGATATGGTCTCACTATGAAGCTCGGACTCATAGTGATCTTCCTGTCTCAGCCTCCCCAGTGCTGGGATTATAAGGATGTGGCACCATGCCTGGTTTTGGTAGTTGGCATGGCATGCAATACTAGGGATTGAACCAGGTTCTTGTGCTTTCCAGTCAGGTGCTTAGACTGTTGAGATATCTCACCAGCCCTGAATTAACTTTTGAGGAACAACTTTTTTTTTTTATAATTGCCATTTTGGGATGTGCTGCTCTGGGTTTGTTTTTAAAACAAAATCTTCTATTTTTTTGTATCTTTGAGGCTATAAAGGATAAAGTCTTGCTTTTAAGTGATGCCTTCAGGCCATTTGTGTGGTAGTGATCAAGACTGATTGGTTTTGGTTCTATCTTTGTAGTCTACAGCTTTACTAGAGCTTTTTTGGAGGCCAAACTCAAAATGTTCTAGAGCACTTTGCTCTTGATTGTTAACATAAATCTGGCTGAAAGCCTTCAGCAATAGCTATGCCACAACCTCAACATTAGACTGTTTTTTTTTTCTTGGTACTGAGGATCAAACTCAGGAACTTGTGCTTGTCAGGCAGTTGCTTATGCCACTGAGCTATCTCTCTAGCCTTTAGACTGTCTTGATTTATTTTTGTAAGATTACTCAGTCTTCCACCCTTAATTTTAGTCTCAGGTAAAGTCTTTTGACACAAGCAAAATGTAGAGATGAGCTTTGTCAAGCCATAGCATGTATTGTTTGGAGTCTAATGACCAATCTTCTTCTTCTTCTTCTTCTTCTTCTTCTTCTTCTTCTTCTTCTTCTTCTTCTTCTTCTTCTTCTTCTTCTTCTTCTTCTTCTTCTTCTTCTTCTTCTTCTTCTTCTTCTTCTTCTTCTTCTTCTTCCTCTTCCCCTTCCCCTTCCCCTTCTCCTTCTCCTTCTTCTTTTTACCAGAAGCCTCTCAAGCTTGTCTTTATTGACATCCCTCTCATCAGCATTCTGATTTTCTGGCAAGAGTCTCTCATCAAGTCTAGTCTAAGGTGCTTTAGTTCTTTTTTTTAGGTGGCATGTTTAAAGCTTCTTAAACTCTTTTTTATAAGCAAGCTATGAAGGCTTTTAAAACACATGGTCAGGTATAGTTACAGCAACAACCCCACTCTTGGTACCACACTCTGTCTCAGTAACTTTTTTTTTTTCATCATGGAAACAAAGTATCTGACAATGAAAGTTAAAAAACTAAAATAATAACCTGGTACCCACCTGATAACCCAGGGCTATCAGAGGGAAAGAATCACTGCCTCAGGTGCTGACCACATAAATCTCCTCCAATGCAGATTCTGCTCCTGCATCCTAAACTGTATGGTGAAGCTTCTTTTTTATTATTCTTATCTGTACTATTGCAGACTAGGGTGAAGCAAGAAGTAGAATGTTTCCATCTCTTCCGTTCCCACCCCAGGTCAGCACAGCAGAAATTCATCCACCTCAAGAGATACAGTGTTGGTACTACACAGAATACTACTCCATCGGTGGCTGTCAGTTCCTGTTCCCCAACCTAGTAGTAGTGGGTATAGAATGCTTTCTTCAGGAGACAGTATCAATGCAAGCTCTGTAAAAAAGTTGGATCAATATTAGGGGTAGGAGGATAACAATCCAGGCAGGAGTATATCTGTTCACAGAAATCCGAAAGTGAGGGCCAGCATGGCTTGTGCTGGGAACTCCAAGCACTTTGATGGACACTGAGTATAAATTCCATTGCAGAAATTGCCAAAGACTGTGGAAGTGATCAGATTGTGCAGGATCATTCTGGTTGCGGAAAGATGGGTGTCATGTTTTGAAGGCAATCAGGAGCCATGAGAAGGTGTGAATCAAGGGAATGGCAAGACCAAGTTTGAATTTTAGAATTCAAGTGTTGCACGTAGATTGGAGAAAAAAAAAAAATGTGGTGATGCTGTGATGGAACTCAAAGCCATTCCAAATGAGAGACCACAGGGGAAGAAGAGGAGTGACAACATGGGTGGGGAGAAGATGGATTCCAGTTACTGAGAATGAGGAATTCTTTCCTGAGATCCTTGCAAGTCACCCTTAAACCTCAAGTTTATCTTCTGGTACAAAGTTTTCATGGGCCATCAACCTTTCTGGGCTCCCTGCTAACCGCTGCTACTATGAATATGGCACCAGGAGGTCACAACATTTCCATGTCTTGTCTCTTTGGTCCTGTGTGGAGTCCATTCTGTTCTCAGTACTTAGCTCAGAGCTTAGCTAGGGTTTGGCATGAAGTGCTTTGGCTCTGGATGAAAGGATCGTGTAGCACTGTTTCTTAGTCACTTTTTCCTCGTTGCTGGGACAAATACCCGACACTCAAAATGAAGGAAAGAAAGGTTTATTTAGCTCACAGTTTGTGGAGGTTTCAGTCCATATTCGGCTGGCCCAAGGCTGAGTGGAACAGGGCAGAGAACATCCAGTTCATGGCGGTGAAACAGCAACAAAATGGTGGCAGAGATAGCCAACCAAACAGGGAAGCAGAGAGCAACAGCTACAGCTTTAGTCTGTCTCTCTGTCACTTTTTATATTACATTCAGGCTCTCCGCCTTAGATTATCTGCCCTAGACCACACCCATAGTCTCAGCCTTACTCAGACCGATAATCCCATCAGTACTAAAACACAATCCCAGGGATCATGGATCAAGTCTCAAACTCTAGAAGTCCCCGACCCCTGACTCATGAGGCTTTGGGGGGACAACTAGACATAAACCATAACACACTGGCACTGCTGTCCACACCCACTTTGAAGGGCACAAGACACTGAGATGATAAGAAAATTTACCTTTCAGAGTTCTTAAGGTTGATATCCCTTCATCAGAAAGTCAAGCTGAGACTTATCAAAGGTATTCTCTACGGACTTTTTTTTCTGGAGCAACTGAAAGAAATGCAGGACCTAAGCTCGGTTCTCCACTACTATCCTAAGCTGTGCATGCTTGTCTAAAGTTGGGGAAACCCAGGCTGAGCTTGCCAACTGGCTGTGTTCTTCATCCTCTTAATCATGAGGCTTTCTCTGGATTAAGTGGAATCCCCAAATGAGTAAGTGCTAATCTCATAAGTGACGATGGCTTTTCACCCTTAAGTTGTGGGATCCAGTAGGGTCTCAGCAGGCATGCTTATGAGTGAGGAGTTATGAGGCCAGCCTGTTCTTGACTGAGGAAGTAGCACATTTGGAAGGCTGGGTGGGAGTGATTCAGGATTAATAACCCAGTTATTGGAGGCATTTTGTCCTGACCTGAGGACAGCCATTGTGAGCCAAGCTGGGGACAGATGGCCACTTATAGAGCCAGATATGCCATGTGGTTTGTTATGATGTGGTGTTGCCAGCCACCAGCAATGGTGAAAATAATCCTCTATAGCTCCTATGGGAGGGGATGGTCCTGAGCTCCAGGAGCTTCAGTGGCCTCTGAGGTTCCAGGGAAAGGGCAAAAGCTCTCAGAACTTGGCTTTGCAATCTGGACAATGTCATTTGCATGGAGGCTGTGAGTCAGCAGTCCTTGAATCGGATTCATGGGCTGTGTTTAAGTCCTGGCTCTGTAGACTAGGACTCTAAGACCCTGGCAAAGGATTTGCACTGGCCTAGCACAGTTCCAGCACTTAGCTGGCTCTCAGCACATGGCAGTGGACAGAGAGAAGCAAGGTCTCAAAGCCCCAGGTCTCAGTGAGTTCAGAACTGATCTGACCCCTGAGCAAGGGCTCTCCATGGAATCCTACAACTGCAAATTATAGGATTGTGTCCTGAGGTGACCCAGCTGATGGACTCCTGCTTGGGCAGTGATGGCAAAGGCAAAGAAGGGACAAGAAAGAAGGTCTCTTGTATCTCATGTTAGGAGTCAGGTCAATGCCTCTTCCTTTTTGTTCTTCTATGGTAGATTTCTTTATTTTTAATAGAACTTAACTATTTTTTCAAATTAGGAAAATATAATACGCTCGTTTTTATGTCAGTCAGCGAATGTTTTTTGAGACCCCTCTATGTGGCAGCCACTAGGGATAAATAGAAGAGTTAAAGCACATCTGATTCCTGGCTCTTGAGGGCTGAAAGGGAAACGATGTGGTGTCAGAAGAGTGCAAGGCTCTTTCTGCTACAAACTCTCATGGCCATTTAGCCAAGCTAATTTCTAGAAACCATGTGAAGCATAGCAATTTGAGACATATTAAGTATTGGCCAGAATGGAAAGTTTGACAGCAAGTCTACTTAGGAAGGAATCTATCTTCTCTAAGGCTTCACTGCCACCACTTACAGGACACTCTGTGCTGTATTCTGCCTGGAGGTTTCTGGAATTTCAGTTACATATATTTCTAAAATACACATACATGTACAATATACATATGGTACTCTATATACATATGTAACATGCATGTACCACACATTTATTTGCATATGTGCATATGCATATACAGTAGTCCTTCACTATTTCACAGTTCTACTTTTGCAGACTCAATTTCATGGGTTTTCAAAAAATATTAATCTAAACTATTGTGGATTTTTTGCTATACTGTGGGACTTTGCAGTAACATACAGTAAGTATCTGTTGTTACAATTACATAGGTGTACAAGTTTAGAAAATGGTTAAGAACACTAGAAGTGTTTTTTAAAAGTGTGGGAAATGTTTATAAGAGCATGGAAAGAGTTTATAAAGCCTTAAATATATGTAAATACTAAAATAAATACAATGTTGCTAATTCACTGATTTTCACTTATTGTAGGAGCACCTGGAACATAAACTCCACAGTATGTAAGGGAGCACTGTATACGCAGATCTATTAATATGCGATTACGTACTTTTTTATTTTTTTATTTTTAGGATCTACAGGATCCTAAAAGGATCTACAGGGTGTTCAGGGTCTGAGTACTAGATTAGACTCCTAGCGATCTACCTGTTTACAGCCTCCCAAACTGGGATTATAGGCTTGTGAGCCACCACATCCAGTTTCAGTTGCCATCCCAGCATGCCCCAGGGGTGGAGCAGGCATGGCAGGCTGGGGGATGGAACCCCTGGCCCCTGTGGCTGCTTGCAGTGCTTTAATCCGCTGAGCTATTTGCTCGGCCTCAATTACTTACTCTTAATTGTTGTGAAACATGAAATCTTCCGTCTTAATCATTTTTAAGTATACAGTTCAGTACATTAGCTCTATTCAGATTGTTGTGCCACCCACCCAGGAAGCTGAGGCTCTCACTGACTGAGCAAGTTCCCAACTGCCCCTCCCCTGGACGCTCACCAGCCTACCTCTGACTTCCTGAACCTGGCTGCTCTCGAAGTCCCGTGTGTGCAGTCACACAGCATTTGTCTGGGTTTCACGTGTTTATTTTACTAGCACGACTGTCCCAGTTCTCATCCACGTTGTATCATGTGTTAGAATTTTATTCCTTTAAAAGGCGCCTCTTGTGAGGACGCACCACGTTTTGCTCGTCCATTTGGCCAATGACGACGGACCCTTGGGTTTTCTTCCCCCTACCTTCCCACTTCCTGGCTAACGTGAATAACCTTGCTACAAACGTGGACATACCAATATCTCTTTGTTCTGCATTCCGTCTGGGTATTGTGGAATTACATCTGGAATTGGAGTAGCTAGATCATGGAGTAATTTCTTACTTAATTATTTCAGGAGCTTCCATTCTGTCTTCCACACTTCCCTTCTTCCTTCCTGATCCACCTCTAAATCCACGTAGACACTTATCATCACTTTTATGTCCCCAAGCCCACTGTCTGACCATTTGTGTATACGCCATTCCCTTGACATCGTGGGGTATCGGTTTCAAAATTCCCAAAGGGAATGGAATCTGTGAACGCTGCTTACCTGTAATGGCTTAGCACTTACGTACAGTCTACACACATCCTCCGGTATGCTTTCAATCATAGCAAGATTATTCATCGTGCTTAATACAACTGTCATTTAAATTACTATTATACTACATGGCTTGGGGAATAATGACAACAAAAATTCATACATGTTCACAGCCATGTTCTACCTTGACCCCTCCCCGCATTGGTCGAATGGATGTGGAGCTTGTGGGCATGGAATGCCAGCCGGTGTCTCCACCCTTGGGAAGCATGCACATGGCATGTAAGCTTTTGTAAATTGCAGAAATGGTTCCTGGGTCTCCTCCAACCTGCACTCTTACTGTCTGGTGTGGTCTTTGAGCTCTGTGTGCACTGCTGCCTGTAGATCTGGCTGTTTCTCCTGACAGATGCAGAGTATTTCCTGCTTTGCCTCCCACCATGGATTCCTCACCTGCAGGTCTGGTGAGGGCTGATTCCCTCTCCATGTGGACAGGGCAGGGCACGTCCAGGGTGAGCCTTCCTCTGCTGCTGGGGAGGATTTCTCCCAGGCGGATGGCAGTCCTGGGCACTTGGGTGTTGGCATGCAGAATGTCAGGCGTCTCATCACAACATTCTCAGATGGCTGAGATGCTTGTGCTCTCTCTGGCTGGGTGTGGAAATACTCTCGATACTATGTTTTTGTCCAGATCCAATGTTACCTTTCTCTCTAACTTCCACTAGTCAAACAGGGATCACATGTTAATTCATTGTTATTTGGATTTAAACATCACTAATCTCTAGTAATTTTGCACAAATCTTTCCACCCTTACTAATAATTTTCTTTCTCTTTCTGAGAGTTGTTTACTAATATATTGTTCATGTCACTTTCAGATTTTCTAGGTGTTAATTTTTCTGTGCTGTCTAGGTAGTTGTTCTAACAAATCTCCTGTTTCACCTTTTAGCATTGCACTATCTTTGTGTGTTGTGTTAAATATCTTAAGTATGATAGAAGCAAATTCTGATATGATTTCTAATATTTGAATTTTTTTGCAAGAAATCTTGCTGGTTCTGTTTAAGATCACAAAATATTTTTTTCTATTTTCTGTCTAGTTTTCACTTTTCACATTTGGGCATTTAATCTATCTGTGCTTATTTTTACATATATTGTGATGGTCACACTTCATCTAAATGGTTCCCCACAGGGTGGCTCAAAATTTCCAACAATGAACTCCATAATTCCATTTCCTGAGGTTTATAATATGCTTTTCCCATCCTTCTCCATCTTGTTCCACTTGTCTGTTTTTTTGTTTTTAATACACTATTAATGTGATTTTAATCAACAACAAACACTGAGTTTCCTGCCAGGAATATAGTAAATCAAGCCTGCAAAAGGACTTTGGAAATATCCAGACCCGATCACATATGCATGGCCCTATTAGGCTCAGGCAGGGAAGCTCCGTGTTCAAGGGCATGGCGGCAGATGGGGAATTCCTGTCTGCTGACCCCACCCCATCACCCATTCCTGAATGTGTACTCCATTCTGTGACACCTCAGGGTGCTTGGCTGTGAGCGCCTTTTAGGGGCAGACATATTCTGAGCCTTAATGATAGATTAAATACCAAATACCTTAACATTTGAAAAAATGACATTTATTATACCGGGTTGTAAACAGAGAAAAAATTACAATAGAAGCCAGTGTCGATCTTATATAAACGGCACCCATTCGGTGTAATGACTCTGAGAATGTCAGTGCTAACAAGCGCATAATTGGCACCAGGGAGATAATTTTTGCCACCTTATGCAGAGGGGGAGCCGTTGTGCATAATGATTTTACTAGGAATATTCTTTATTCAACAGGCCCATTTGCATAACCCTCCCAACTTTCTTGAGTTCATGCAAAATGCTCTGGAGACACTGCCAAGCCCCTTCCAGAAGATGTCTGCTGCTTGAACTGAGCCTGCACTGCCTGAGCACATGGGAGGTGCCAGGCTCCGTGTCCCCCACCTCCTGAGCATTATGTGCATCTGGGGACAAGTAATGAGGCTGGGCCTTCCTCCAGGGAGGAGTTCTTCTCTGTGCTGCCCACTGCCACATCCCCAGTCATCCAGTACAGGCCTCCGATAGGGGAGGTGCTATATATTGTTGGATCCATATGTGGATGATCTCATAGCTATCATATGAAAGAGAAGTTTTCCTTGCTGTCATGGGCTAAGCTATCACCTGCGAAGGTCAAATGTGAGTCAACAACCAATCAGGAGTTAAAAACAAATCAGTCCTCCTCTGAACATAGTTCTTTCACAAACACCTTCCATCCTCCTTTCAGCCTCACACTGGAATATGTCAGCCATTGTACATGGTTCTTTACATTGAAAATAACTAAAATTAAAGAGAATTTAAAACTTCAGTTCTTCAGTCATCCAAGCACATGGGGGCTGCTGGATTGGAGGAACAACTCTAAAATGTTTCATCACAAGGACATGAAATTCCGATTTCTTTTTCTGTGTTTGCTAGGTGGCTGATCCTTGCAAGTCTCTGCTGTCCCTTGTTAGCACTGTGCTGCCTTTGCGCAGGGTGCCCATGGGATGAATATCTTACAGCGGCTGTGAGGGAGGTCTCTCTTTCATTGTAGCTGTGGGGCAGTGTGAATGCACCAGCTCTGGGAGTGCCAGCCTCAAGCTGCCCTGGGCCTGTGGCTCATGGGGGTACAAAGTGTCACACCTCAGGGTGCTGGTTTTCAGTCCTAACTCAGAAGTCATCGTTCATGTGAATCTCGACCTCATGGAGTCTTGGTTTGCGCTTTTGCAAAATGGGGAGCAGGATAGGCCCTAACTCATAGGGCTATTGTGTGATACTCAGAAAGCAGTTGGTAGCCTCTGGCTGTGAAGGGGGCAGGTAATAAGCCCCCTCCTACAGCAGGGACATGGGCATTCAGCGATGTGACGGACTTGACAAGAGTTCCCTGGGATCGGGGTCAAAGGATGCTGAGGGGCGGGACTTCCTGTTCCTGTGGGCACCCTTCTTCAGCGGTCCTTCCCTTGCAGCATGGTCTGGGCTACAGTGCTCACAGCTGGGAAGGTCCGTAGGCTACTGGTGTGCTCAAGCAATAAGAGATATGTGCACGCGGTGCAGTCCTCTGTACGACCTGAGGAAGTCACTGCTCAGTGTAAAACCACAGCCAAACAAGAGAACTTTACATTTTATATAAACACAGGCTCCTCTGCAAAGGGAAATGTGTAGCCCGGGATCATCTACCACTTTAATCAAGGAACTGGAAGTCTCAGGTCTTCTCAGCTGCAATTCAAAGCTTCCTTCTTTTGGGATTCAGTGAAGGGTAACAAAGGACTAGGCTTGAGAAACTCTGCTTATTCTTTAGGACAGTTTTGATGACACATGCCAGGAAGACAAATGAAATTGGCTCCACTGGGAAAAGGAATGCATCGTTTCACACGAGTAAAGAGGTAGCAGCTTCTGGCATGGCTGGCTCCAGGTGAACACATTGGTTTCTTCATATCTTGAATCTTTTCTAATCTGGGATGGCTCTGTTATTGAGTCTGGGTTTTCTCTTGCTTCTGGTAAAATGATTACCAACACTGACAAGCTCTTCTGCACTGTGTGTCCCTCACCACTAGAAGAAAGACAGTCTCTTTCTTGGGGGTTACAGCCAAGCTGGAGTGGCTGTCATTGAAGAGTGTGGGCTGTGGACCAATCACTCTGCCCTAGGCACAGTTCTCCCTGGAGAGTCCAGAGGAGGGGTCATGGCCCCAGGGTCCCACAGACTGAGGATGGAGGAAGTGTAAGTCCCATGCACAATTTAAGTACTTTGGTTTATATTGGATTTATATGACCCATCTCCACTGGATATTGTCCAGGTCATTGTTCAAGGTAGTCTAGCATGGTATCTGATGAGTTCCACTGAGTCCTTCAGCAATGACAAGAGTTTACAGAGTAATAAAGGAAGAATACTCAGCCTCTTGCACTCAGTCATATTAGGGAGGAGTCAGAGTAGCTGAGCCTGAGCACAGAGAGGTGTGGGTGCAGAAGGAGGCCCTGAAAGGACTGCTGACCAACAGCAATGAGGTACCACAGCTATGCACACGCAGGGCTCAGCTTGTAGATGAAACTTCAGGTTTTTCTGTAGTATTAGAAGTCCCACTGCAAGACATGGATGCTTGGCAAGGCTTCCTGCTGTTGGTGAGGACTGATCTTGGCTTCAGAACTCAGGCAGGGTTGGCATGGACTAGGGGGAATGCAGCTGGAGGGACAGATGTGTTCATGCGTCACTCATGAGACAAGGGGGCAACCTAGCAAGGTGCAGAGCAGGGGACAGAGGTGTTCTTCCTCTCCCTTACGCATTCCCTTCCATCCAGGACTGACTAGCTCACTGGATGCCTGCGTGAAAATTAGCAGTAGATGCCAGTCTTGTCTCAGAAGCACAGCTGCAGAGGGGTGGAAATTGGACTTCATCCCTTATTTACCCCTGGGCCAATCGGTGATGCTGGTGACTGTACCCAGCAGCTGCTCCTCTCCCTCTCTGCTCCCTTTCCTGTCTATCTTCCTTGAGCTTCCTCTCACCCCCACAGTCCTTGGCAGGCCCCCTTTCGTCTTTGGCCATGCAGCTACCTCCCCCACCTCCCCACGGTTTCCTGGTCCACCTCAGCAGCCTGCCGTTGCAGGGGACACTGGTCCTCTGCCTTGCTCTGAGAGTCCCCACCTCTGAGTTGTGAAAGGACACAGATACCCTGCTGCTGCATCTGCGCTTCCTCCCTAGCTGAAGAGCCTTAACTCACAGGCCCAGGCCTCCTTTGACAGGCTTGGTTTGGCTCCCTGCGCATCTGGGCCTCCCATCTGGCCCCCGCACTTCGCCTATGCAGGTTGCTTTATGGATATAATAAATATTACTTCCTTAATATGATTTCGCTTAGGTTCCCGGTGACTCACTCAAGCAAATCTTCCATTTAACACATGACTTTCTCTTCAGAGGGAGCAGAGAAAATATTGTTATTGGATGAGGTGCGGCTGGAAGGGGCTGGGAGGAGGATGTCTACCTTCCCTCAAAGTCTGTTGCTGCCCACAGTGTTGGCCCCATAAGACTTCAGCTCCTCATGGATTCTCCTGTGGGTGGAAAGAGTGACAGAAATGTTCCAGTCACACCACATGGGGAGCCCACAAAGTGACCCCAGAGTTCACAGGTGATTCACGCCATTTGACCGTTCCTTGCCCTGCTCTGTATATGGCATGGGTCAAGATCATTTTATCATTCATGCGACGGGTGGAGAGGGTGAAGCATATTACCTAGTTTGTCATAGACTTGTGGATAGCAATTATCTCCTACAGAATGAGAATTTTAAAATCCCCGTGAATAGAGATTTACATTAGCCAGTGATTACTATGTGATGAATTCGATCATCCAATGGAATGGTATGGTGCCCACCATCTCCCTCTACTGGTGGAGTGGGAGATAGCAACTCAGCTCTATTTTTATTTTTATTTTTATTTTTATTTTTATTTTAGCTTTAGGGGACAGAAAAAACAAAAACGAAACACTTACCAGGCAGCTATCACATACTATATTATTTTCACTCCTCAAATTATTTAATCTTTACAATTAAAAAAATTCAGGTATGTTGAGGTATGATTTGCTTCTAGTACGATTTACTCTTAAAACGATCATTTTGCATGGCCTCCCATGCTTGCAGTCCCAGCTCTCTAGGAGGTGAAGCAAGAAGATATAAAATTTGAGCCAATCCTGAGAAAATTAGCGAGACACTGTCTCGAATTAAAAAATAAAGAAAGAAAAATATATATTAAAAATGGGGATATAACTGATTGTGAGCTCAGGGTTTAATCCCCACTATAGATAAAAGGAAGTTCAGTTTGATGAGCTTTTACAAATGTACATAGCTATAACAAACACTACCAAGATATTGAACACTATCGCCTCCTCCCCAAAGTTTTCAGACTGTGTTGAAGTCAATCCTGATCTCCAGCCTCAGGTTTTGGAAAGGCCTAATCAGACTTCTGTTCTTAGGACAGAATTTTCCAGAATGTCATATGAGGACTCAACATACATCTTCGTAGGCTTTTCGTTTGGCTTCTGATGGGTCCATGCCCAGGTAGTGGTCTGCCAGTCATCATGGTGGGAGGGGACCCTAGAACCAATGACCATCCGTTCCTAGACTGGCTTCCGTCTCCTTCCTCTGGATTAGCCATGAACTTTCTCTTTTGGTTCTCGCGCACGCCGAGCCTTCCCCAACCAGCGCCTGTTATGATGCTGCACTGCCTTACAAGCTTCACCGCCAACCCAACTGGATTAATTCTGTCTTCTTGCCTCCTCCCCAAGGGACCTTGCTTCTCCTGACAGCCCTCCCGTGCTAGGCGACAAAGGATTTGCTTTTGTTTTTTGAATGAAGCATTTCCTTCCTCTCTCCCACTTCTCCTTCACACACGAGGCAGGACCCTCGCTGCCTCTCCATTTTGCGTGCAGCTTTGGAGCTCTCCCTGCCTATGGCCAGCGCTGACTTCTTTTCACTGCTGAGTCACGTTCCATTGCATGGCTACATTCCATTTGTCACTGTTTTAAAACCCACTCTTCAGCTGATATAACAATCATCTTTTGAGGCGATATATTATCTCCATTTTATGGAGAATAAAGTGAGGCTTATAGCAAGACCTCACAAAGTACTGGAAATAAAGTACCTCATGTCACTCAGCTGAAAGGAAGCAGCCAAGGGTTTGATCCAAATCCAAGTGGTTATTTACCTTACCTGTTCTATGTGTGATATTCATTTTATTTAGTTTTCTTTTCTTTTCTTTTATGTGTTTAGCACAGGATCTCACTACACAGATCCTACTTGTAGTGATCCTCCTCTTTCCAGCTTCCCAAGTGCTGGAATTACAGGCGTGTGTTGCCACGCCCAGTCTCAATCATTGTCTCAGCATGCCCCAGGGGCGGGGCCTGCTGGCAAGTCAGGGATCAAACTCCAGTACCTATGTCTGCGAAAGCAGGGGCTTTAATCTGCTGAGCTACCTGACTGGCCCGTGTGATATTTATTGCCCACGGATATTTTCTCCAAGGTTTCTAGCCATCTTCTTGTCTTTTATTAAAAGCTTGACCAAAGGGTAGTTAAGGGCTGCAAGACTGGGAAGAGGGAATCATGGATGTCCTCAGGCTATGGTGGAGAGAGTGGATGGTCTTCCACTCCTATGTGAGTGCCCTGCACAGTTCCTGTGTGAAGCTTTCCAGTCTGGTGTGTGTGTGTGTGTGTATGTGTGTCTGGCAGGGGTCAGTCTCCTCCTCTTCTGTCCTTTCTTTCCTTGACTTTCTCATTAGAGGAAAAATATTCTGTGGAAGCAAAATCAGAGTATAGACTTTTCTCTGGTATATAACTGTGCCATTTCTGTTCCAGGGACCTCAGTTTCCTCATCTGCACAGTGGGCACACTTAGCTTATCCCTGGGCTAGGGAGAAGAGGTTTTACAGTGACAATGACCACATCAGCAGAGCAGGGGTTCATGGCCAGGTCTGGTCTGATCTGTGTGAGGATGGAAATCTGCTTTCCACTTGGGCTTCTCACAAGAGCAGGAGACAGGACCCGGCTTTCCTGGGAATGTAGAGGGCCCTGGGAATCCATCCCAGCCTGCCTCCCTCCCACGCATGCCTCCACCTCCACCTGCCAGATGCACCACAAATCAGCGTCAGGGTGTTAATCCTTCCCGGGCTCTGACGAGGCCCAGCTAAGGGCTGTATTTCATGGCCAGGGAGCAGCTCCCTCCATAGCATATCACACCCACCTGGGCTGTCAGCACGTGTGCCCCTGCCCATCCCTCTCCTGTCCCTGCTGTCCCCTGCTGGGCTGCATTGCACATCCACCCTTCTTGCTAACAGATCCTCTGCTGTGCAGGACCAGCTGAGCAGGGGGGCTGCACTCTCGTTTCCCTCAAGGCTCGTGGGAGCTGAACTTGCCCCTGTGTCTGGCCAACGTGTCTCATCTGGTAGCTTTGAATCAAGAGATCTACAGAAGGGAAAGTTGAGGCTCAGAAAAGCTGGCGCGTGTAGTCCAGGGCAGTGCAGCAGATCCCCTCACATGGGGCCAGAGTTCATGCCCTGTGCAGGCAGCTGTAGAGATCATGAGAGAGACACCACACCCTCTTGTTCTGCAGGTACAGACACTGAGCTTAGAGGGGCCAGCTGACTCCTTCAAGGGCACACAGCAGCTTCTAGGTGAAGCTGCGAGCCGTACCTGGGAACTGGGGCTCTCAGCATTCACACCATGCAGGTTTGGATCCATCTACCAGGCTAGATAGACACTGCCAGGTGCTAGATACCAAGGAAGAAGGAGACCAGAATCTTATCCTCAAGGAGGCAGGAGGGAGTTTGCAGGTGCTGACACCGGGAAGGCGTGGCTAAGGCTAACCGGAAGGGCAGAGAATCCGACCACCTTTGACTTCAAGTTTGCCTTTCTTCGCCTCTCTGTTTTTGGGTGCCTGCACTGCGTTCCTCCCTGCCTTTCCCCTGTCTTGTCTCCACACCCCCACCCCCAACTTTTTTGTGTCTCTGTTTATCGGTTTCCCACTGCCTGGCCTGGAGCAGGATTTAATAATGATTTTGTTAATAAATCAAGGGGAGAATGACAGCGTTGAAAAAAGAAAATGAAACAGGAGGTGAAAGAAACTGGAAAGCACTGAGGGAGGAAGCCGGCTTTAGGCATCTCTGGAGATGCCACGGATTTTGTTGCCGGTGTCCTGAGTCTCATCAAGCAGCCACAACCAGCTAGGGACCCACAAGCTGCAGGCAGTGGGATGGATGCCCCATAGAGGCCAGGTAGGGGCAATCCTCCCATGGTGGCCCTGGTCGTGTGTGTTGCCATTTGTTATGAGGAAGCGGCCCCCATGGAGTACACAGATGTCCTCGGTGACAGTGGGAACCTGGAGTAGGGACCCAGGAGCCTGTCCACAGTGGAAGATGTCTGTCCCAGGAGCTCTGGGTCCTTGCTCACTCACCTGGATCCTGGAGACTAGTACTGACTCCTGTCATAACACTGGAAACCCAAGACCTGAGTGTCCCCCACTTTTGTCAATGTTTTATAAAATAGAGCCTAAGCCAGAGGAAGAGACCCGGCCTGGGGGTCCAGGAGGCCTTGGCTCTTTTCCAGTGGGCCCCTAGTCCCACCAGAGACCAGGTGCCTCTGTTGAGTTCTACCCCTGTAGAACACACACCCTCAGCCCTG
Organism: Myocastor coypus; assembly: GCA_004027025.1. Classification (NCBI taxonomy): domain Eukaryota; kingdom Metazoa; phylum Chordata; class Mammalia; order Rodentia; family Myocastoridae; genus Myocastor; species Myocastor coypus. The sequence continues at coordinate 67,093 of PVJA010001491.1, read as the reverse complement.
TAGCTCCCAGCATGGGACACATAGCTCTTGTTGAGGCCTTGCTGGGCTCTGATGTCATCTTAACCCCTCTCTCTATCTCCCAGGCATGTGCTATGTGTATTTCCCTTCGGCTCTTGCATCTGGCTTGTCCTCACTGGAGGGCTTTGGCATTTGCAGTTCCCCTTTGCTTGGACTGTTGTCTTCAAGATCTTAAGTGGCTCAGTCCTTCTGTGCCTCCAGGCCCTGCTCAAATGTCAGGAAGTCACCCTCTCTGGCCACTGTGCCACAGAAGCGCATGCCACAATCTCAGGTTTTCTAACTTGTTTGTTCACTTGTATACCTGTCTCCTTCTGAAAGCAGGGACCAAGTCTGCCTTGTTCTTGGGTATGCCCCTGAGGTCCAGAGGACTTGACATTTGATTTACTCTATGGCAGATTCATTAATTAATGAGGTTTCCGGCCCTTTTAGCCACAGGCTGTTCAGCTACAAAACAGGCAGGGAGACTTAGTATCTTGGAAGCCATCCTTGCTCTTTCTCTCCTGTCACCCTGCCAGGAGGGTGTGTGGTGGGCAGTGATGGGTCTTGGGTGGCCCGCAGCCTCCTGACAAATGTGGCTGATCCCAGCGACGTGGCTTTTATTGATCGGAGCAGGTTGTCAGCAAAGGGGAAGGTTGTAATTGCTTCTGTAGTTTCATTGTAACCACCAGCCCCGAAGGGAAATTAAACTTTGCAGCTAATGGGGCTATATGATCCTTCAACCTTTGATGTATTGAATCCCGCACAGTCCCTGGAATACTGAGTGGCTACTCAGAGCATCATTTTTAAGTAGAAGCCGCCTTGGAACCGATGTTCATTTGAGGCCTGCACAAGGGGCGGAGCTGAAGGATTCTTAAATTCTCGTGTTCTGGCAGTTTCCCAGGGTGGCATAGAGCATCTCTAAGAACCACATCCTGGAGCATGAGTACTGCGGAGCTCCTTGGGGCAGGAACACCTTCCTTCAGCCTTGCCTGCTTGGTTGTCCATTCTGCACAGTAGCCACATGGGCTCCCCAACACCCAATCTGAGTACACAAGGGGTGATCAAAAACTACAGTGAATGTTTACATTTTAAAAATATTGGGGCCTGGAAAACAGTTCCGTGGCACAAGTGCCTGTCTGGAAAGTGCAAGGTTGTTAGTTTGAACCCAGCCTCACACACACACACACACACACACACACACACACACACACACACACACATTATGATCAAGGCCCAGTGCCATCAGTCTCCTACGAAAGGTTCCCCCTCACTTTGAAGACATTTTTCCCATGGTTCCTGTCACTGTCTAAGGCTGTTCTGGATGCTCTCTTTCAGGGGTGTCTGAGGCTGCCCTGATGTGCGTAACTGATTCATAGCATTTCCTTTCCATAGTCATTCTGATGTTGGGAAAGAGGTAGAGGGTGCATGGAGCCAGGTAGGTGAGCAAGGTAGATGAGACCCGGTTGGGTTTCTATTTGCCAGAACTTTCTGTAAGTGTTTGATCAACAAGGAGTGATGAAAAACACCAGAAATGTGTAAATAAAAAATCTTTTATAGCAAAAGATGCATGGCTGTCATTGCCGCCCTCAAAGTATGGAAATTATACCCTGTCCTCCCTCCCTACTTTGTGCTCAGTCCATCATTCTTGGCAGCGCTACTTTTATTGTAATAAGATACTGTTTTAAATGTAAACATTCCCTCTGTCTTTTAGCTTCCAGTCTATCATGTGCTGTATAGAGAAGGAGGTCACTACTGGTGGCCTCAGCTGCCCAGGGGCTTGCTAGATGTCTACATTTTCAGGCTCCATCCAGCCCTGCTAGCTTTGGAACCCAACTCTCATGTGTGGGAAGCTGGAGGAGGCTTTGGACTGGAGAATGTGGTCTCCCAAGCTCTCTCTCACTCGCTGTGAGCAATTTTGGCCTGAAGACAGAGTGGAGTTCTGAGGGTCCAGGGTTTCTATGGGGACTTTGGTTTGAACCACAATTCAATCCCTTACCAGGAATTTTTTTCTGGCTTGAAGCTTCATAGCATTGTTGTGAAAAATCAAACAAAGTCCTGCATGTAGAATGTTTTGAAGAGGCCGCAGTACATAAGAACACTGTAAAATCTATCAGTTCTGTTATCATTTTTTTTTTTTTTTTAATCTCAGCAAACCCCAGGTGTCTCATGTACTTATAGGCAAGGCTTTGGGAAAGTCCTTGGATTATGGTGTTTGTCTTTGGCTTCCTGTTAGAAGGTAGGATCTGTTCAGAAGAGATGGGCATGGGCTGAAGGGTTTCTCTCCTTTCTCTGTTCCTTCCTTCATGCCCTGCTTCCTGTTCTCCATGCTGTGAGCAGCTATTCCTCCACCATGCCCCAGTGCCATGCCATCCTGTCTTAGACCCAGCCCATATGGACTTAAATCTGCACCAAATTAGATGCCTCTTCCTTTTATTTGTGTTTGTTGGGTAATGTGCCTGAATGTAAGGAAAATTCCCTTTAGCTCTTCCCAAAAGCCTGCACAAGGCCTTTCCTCCCTACTGAAGTATAAATGGCCGATATAACTAATAGTCGAAATATTAGTGGGTTTACATAAACTGATTTTTCAGAAGTCAAGCTCAGTGAAGTGAAGTGAATGATTGAAAAGGGATGACGAGGGAAGCATCACAAAAGTGTTTGACTCCAGGGTCCAGCTGCATAATCTTCTGATGTACAGTTGACACACATTCTTTTAGCATCCACCTGACAGGTAGATTTGAGCTGGTTATACAAGGCCCAGAGGGATGGAGACTCAGCTAAGATTTTTGGCTCATGGACCTCAGGGTTCTAGGTCTCTTAACTGCAATTTACCCCTCACACAGCTAGCATCTGCTGAGCAGACCTGCTGGGAGAGGCACCACTCTAGCCCCAGCAGAGGCTGTGTTGGCTGGGACAGACCCAGACCCAGCAGCCCAGAGCTGGCTCTGCTCTGCACATTGCAAAGGCCCTGGATTCCAGGCATCTTGGGGTCCTAGAGAACTCCCTCCACTCTGCGGATTTGATGCAGTCTTCCCTGCCCCCACCTCTCTCTCCTCTCCTGTTGCCCCTTGCCCAGCCACAGAAAACCACATCTCCTGGGCACACATCCAAGCTATGGAGGTGACGGGGCATATTTTACCCAGGGACCATTTCTCATCCCACTGCTGACTTACAGGAAATTGCCATCTCTCTCTGGCTGTCTTTCTTCCCTTGTCACAGCTCTCAGGAGAAGGGTGAGGTGGCCTGTGGGCCCTCTCCAGGAACCCTGGTTATCTGGCTGGGAAACTGAGCACTCCATGACCGATAGCCCCTCATGTGTAAGATGCTGCGGCAAGCACAAGACCAGACAGGAAACAAGCACTCCAGAAAGCCCCACAGTGCTGGGCCAGGAGGCAAGGCACAGCTGTGCATCCTATTCTTCTATACTCTTTATAATGACCTCAGGTGGACTGCACGCTGCCCTTGGGCCTCTCCCTCTGGGGCATGATGTGCACCTGTTGAGCTCCTTGCCAGTGATTCTTGGATCCACAGTGACCCAGGTTCCAGCTGAGGTGTGGACACATCCCTCAGAAACCCTACATTCACAGAGTCGGGTCAGCATCGCATACCAGCCTGTTTTCCCACCCTAGCTGTTGTCACTGTATCGAACTGTCATGAACTTAATAGTTCAAGACAAGACACAGTTCTTATATCATCCTTTTGGGGCCAGAAGTCTATAGCTAAGGTGTCAGCAGGGCTGGTCACTCCTACAGGCTGACAAGAGACCCCCTTCCCTTGGGTTGCTGCTTCTGGAGGCCACTGTGTCCCCAGCTCAGGGCCTCTCCTTCTCATCACTTCCGCCTCTGCTCCCATAGCCGCATCACCTGCTACAGAGTGAGAATCTCTAACTCAAAAGTCAGAGATCCAAAATGCTCCCTAGTTTGAAACTCTGGCACTCTGTAAGTTTCAGATTTCAGATCCTTTTGGACTTCAGATTTTTGTCCTCAGTCTGCTCGACTTGCACAGGCTATGGAAGTGCTCTGCAGCCCAGAACTCTGAGACTGGACACACTCATAGTCCCAGGTGCTTTGGGTAAGGGACACTCCCCCTGCACCAATTCTGAGCTCTCAGCTCCCACTTTTAAGGCTGTCCTTGCCTGTGCAGCAATATCCTGCCCCAGGGGACATGTGAGGTGAGGGTCAAGCACATGAAACGGGTACTGCTGTTCCACTCTGGAGGTACTGAAGTTGGGTGGAGCACACATGATGGTCATGGGGGGAGTCTAAAGGCTGGGAGAGCCTCAGAAAGTCTACAGATAAGGCTGTGCTCAAGTGGGAAATGGGGTCTGGAGGTTGGAAGAGGAGCTGTGGGCAGAGAAGCAGGCCTGAGAGTTGCTTCCCCTCATATTCCTGGCTCCTTACCCTTGGAGAACTTTCTAGTCTGACTTCTAACTGAGGGCTCTGCAGTGGTCTGGGTTGTGCTCTGCTTCCTGCAGGCAGGCTGGCAGCAGCTGGGAGTTGTCTCCCTCAGGGGCATGGTGCAGACTGCTCGCCAGCAGGCACCTGTGAGATGAAGCTCCAGTTGCCCTTGTCAGACCCTTGTCGGGGACCTGACCATGTGTCTCTGAATGGCTGGCTTTCCTTACCCCAGCCACTTCTGTGTGTTACTTTCCAGCATTTTCTGAGACCACCAGTGAGCCGCTTGCATTCAGACGTGGGCTTGGGGGCTCTACTTATGGGGACACAGACGCCAAAAGGGAAGCAGCAAGCCCAGAGCTTCATGGAGTCCATAGAGCTGTGCTGTGCTTTGTGAGTGTCCCCCAGAATCTGCATGACAGAAACTTAAGCCCCAGTGAAATGGTGGCAGAACTTCTGAGGGATGGTGAGAACGGATCCATGCTGCTGCCTCAGGGGTGAGTGAGTTAGCAAGGGACTTGGGGTCTTCATGAACTGCCATCTCCCCCACTGCTGTGCCTTTAGGCACACTCCATCTTCCACCACAGGAAGGGTTCCAGCTTGTCAATCTCAAGCGTCCAAGGCCTCAGCAACATGAGAAACAAATTTTGTTCTTTGCGCTTCACCCAGCCTCTAGTACTCTGTCACAGCAGCATGAAATGAGAAAAGACAAGAAGTCAGGATCAATGCTGCCAGATACAGCTGTCTTTAATAGGTAGGATAGGGACAAGAACTGAGAGGTCAGGAGAAGCCAGAGGAGTAGAGCAGGCAGCAGAGCAGCGACTGGCTGTGGCAAGGCCACCTAGGAGGTCAGGGGTGACCTGGAATGCACTCCCAGGTTTTACGTTTATGAACACAAGCAGGCGATCTTGTTAAGCGCAGGGGGTCAGAACCTGATATCCAGAAGCCGAACAGAGTGAGGCCCAATAAAATTAGTGGATAGCACTGATTTTCAATAAGTACTCATCAATCATATGCCATGGGTATTGCGCTTGCCCCTTTGTATCATCCAGACCTCTGTGTAGCCCTCAAAGTAGGACATGAAGCTCATTTCATGGATGAGAATTTAGGGTCCACAGTGTTTAAGGTGACAGACTGGGCCGCTAGCCATGGAAGGTAATGCACACACAGTAGACGAGGAGGGCGAACAGGATATAGAGCTGTCGTTTATTGAGCATCTACTGTGTGCCTGTCTTGAAAATTACTGTTACTTATCATTTCTGTAACCTAGCTTCCAAACAATGTGAGTACTTCTACAGTAAGTGAACAGGGTTCTATGAGGACCTAATTAGTTATATTGGGTGTGATAAACAGAATCATGTTTGTGTCAAACTATTGACTAAATTTAGTACAGTAAAAGACACATCACCCTTAATCTTTCTGAAAGTACTTGCCTTGCTTTGAACACGTTCTTGACACTTTAAGAAGCAGTTCTGGAAGTGCTCTTTCATGATTGTCTTCCGGCATTCTGTCAAGGCTGCCTTGATGTTCTGAATGGATGCAAAATGTTTATGGCAATTCCTGTCAAATAAGAGCATCACTGTGTGACCTCCTCTGCCTTATTTGCTGGATTGGACACCCTGTGACTTCCTGCTTTTCTCTAAAATGAAAGAGGCCATGGAAAGGAAACCTTGGAATCCACTTGGAATACTGAGTCTTGGAGCATGATGGAAACATCAAGGATTTGGGGTGCATTTCTGCCCTGTGATCTGTGCATAGTCGTTTCCATTCACTGAGCTATAGGCTCCTCCTATGGGCAACAGGGTCAGCAGTACTTTCCTCACAGTGTGCTTTGGTAGATGAAATGAAATCATGTTCGTGTATGGAATGTAGCAAATGCCAAAGGTAGATATTAACAATGACGAATTCAGGACTTGGGATTTCCCCAGTTTGTTCACGTCAGTTCCACTGATGTGTGTCCATGTGCCTTGCTTCTTCCCATAAGAAGACTGACAAGAGCTTGGTGGTATTTTCTCCACATTTTGGTGTTTAAGTTTGAATTCTGGGCATGGGCTAAGCCTAGTCTGAGTCTTGGAAAGATAAGATCTTAACAAAAAATGTTGGTGGTCTACTGTTTCCTCAAATGTGATCTGTTGCTCTAAATTTTCTGGAGACAGGAAATACCTTGGGCGGGGGGTCCATAATTTTATGGGTTGTTCTTGCTTGACACAGAGCTTTGATTCCACGGGAAACTTGATCATGTATACCTTGTTCCACCGAAAGGAGAGATTGTGGTCCTCTGGGGAGAAAAAAAAATACACTGAGATCCTTTCTTTTTCTTTTTAAATTAATGAAACAGTCCTGTACTACTGATGTAGAATATGCTAGCAAGTTCTGCGGAGGGAAGCCTACATAACAAATGGACCTCCAGGGATCTGTCCATGGTTCTGAAACATTCTCTGTCTCTTCTGGTTGCTGTGGAGGGTGCCTGCCCCTTAGATCAGCTCAGGGTCTCTACTCTGGAAAACTGACCCAATTTCACTTCTCCATGAAACAATTTTCAGATCATAACATATGCTCTCTATGTTATAAAACAGTTTTCAACCATCTAGTAGTCGTGGTTCTGGTCTTTTTCATTTACCAACAATTCCTATATTTAGATCTGGCCTGAAAATGATTGGGCAGTTTGAATCTTTGGCTTGGTTCTCATCTTTTAATTCCAAACACCATGGGGTGCCCTTCTATGCTCTACTAGCACATGCCTAGAATATTCCAAATTATCTTAAAAGAACTATAGCATTCCTGATGAAAGAGACAGAGGGTGGACAACAAAAAGATCTGGCTGGACTATGGCATCAGTATCAGCCAGGGTGCTCCAGGACAAATTGCTTAACTTCTCAGGGCTGGAAAAAGGTTACTGCCTCCAAGCACTTTCCCATGACCTTCTGAGAAGCCATTAGTGTCACCCTCAACCCTAAATAAAGTCTTGCCTCTGTGGTTACCATTTCTGTCTTAGCCATCTCGAGGCTCCCCAAGTATATATTAACTCCACTCTTAATCTACTGTGTTGCTCGATACATCCTCTTTTGACTGAAATCTAATGAAAGTGGTAGACTGGAACATTGACTTAGCAGTCTCAGCACCTTGAACCTGCCCTGATCCTGCTGTTACATAGCCCTAGGAAACCTCTTTTGCACTCTGAAGGCTCAGTTCTGCTTTGAAAGATGATGGCACTGTGTTTGGTTCAATGGTCATTCAGTGAGTAAATAATAACCATCTATTAGGTGCTAAGGACTGGGAACCCTGGTAAGAGCAAACATACCTTTGGTCCCAGAGAGCTCTTATGCCAAAGAACAGAGAGGAAAATGGAAAGTTATGATGTTATGTTGCTTGGTAAGTCTCATAATTGTCACTGGTCCTGGCTTTAGGTGATTGGAGCACCTCAGAGGACAAGAAGCAAACTGTAGCCCACCCTGGAGCAGAGGAGACAAAAATAATTTTCTGAAGGACATGCTTTTTGAGATAATACTTAAAAGAACAATAAGGTTGACTGCAAAAAGGACCTAGAAAGGGATTTGAAGGGCATTCTCAGTGAATAAATTTCTCACAGATGTTTGGGTGTATAGAGGGAAGTATGTATATGAGAAATTATAGCTGGAGCCTGAAATGTGTGCATTCAAAAAGGGAGAGTATACATGGAAAAAATTCAAGATAAATAGCTAACCAAGGACCAACAGCCTCACAGGCCACGTTGAAATGTTCAGCTTCATCCTGAGGGACACAATGAAATGCTTGCTCAGGAGACTGGTGCAGCCAGATTGCGGCAGAGATGGTGCCTTTGGCCGCATCCTGGATTGACATGAAGGGTGGGTTTGGAAATCCCAGCAGGGTGCACATGGTCAGATTCCAGGTAGGAAGAGGGTGGTAGTGGGTACCCAGATAGTGATGGACAGAGTGAAGTGGGTGCCGCTGAGCAGCGCTGGCAAGGTTCTGTTATTGGGTGTAGACTGCATGAGGAAAGTGCATCAAGTTCAAGTTCTCTCCACAGGACACCTGGATGTGCGGAGGGAGCAGGGAGAACAGAATGGATGGGCGGGCGACAGGTGGAGGTGGGGAGGCGCCTCCCCCTTTGGACCCGTGACTCTGGGTGTCTTGGAGCTTTCACGTGTGCAGGGCTCAGGAAAGCGGGTGTTGGTGGGAGACAGGGACTGAGACAGAGTGAAGAAGCCAGGCAGTCCTGACTTCTCTGCCTTCCACTCTATTCCCGGAAGGATCTTTCTCTTCACTGAACTCTTTCAGCTTGTTGGTGCCACACAATTAGGCACTTAATTACTTTCTAATTGATATGTGCCTTAGCCTGTCTCACCAGACACATTTGCAAGCTCCTTGAGGGCAGAGGGCTCCTAATAATGCCCTCCCCAAGCCTCCCTCTCCCCGGCTTGGCCCCTGCAAGAGACTGGAGAGACACCTGAATAGAGGAGAGGTAACAGGTTAGCTTCTCAGCCCCTCAGGGTCACTCTGGACCTCATTATTCCCATCTGTGGAATAGGAATCCTCATCCTTCCACCAGTCCTTCTGTGATTTCTTCTAGTTATTCATTTTCCAAAGAGACAGAGGCTGAATATCTGTGTGGCTTATTAGACATCCGGAATGCGTTCTCCTGGACTAGCCCAGCATCAGCACGCTTAGGCAGCAGACAAACATTTAAAAAAAGAAATAAATAAGAGTGAGGCAAATTGTTTGTCTCCAATAGTAGCAGCCAAACAAGCAAGTCTAACTGAATGCTTTGGCGATTATACAGACAAACAAATCACTTTCCCAAAGTGCTTCTTGGGGGAATTACGGCTCCTGGAAATGAAACACAAACAGATTATTAAAAAAGAGCTCCCCGTTGGGAGAGAAACAGTATTTACAAGAGAAGATGTGCCTAGCTGGACCTCTAATTGCCGTTCATTATCTCATATTGATTTAATTAGCTGCAGCACTCAGGTCTGAATCGCCTGCCGCCCGCAGCGGGCGACCGGTGGGGAGAAGGCGTTCACGTTGACCAAGCAGCCTCTTCCATTGCTCATCCTCCTCCTTCTTTTTCCCCCCTGGAACACAGGGGTCAGCTCGCAGGGGTGTCCCTGTGGTAGCAGAGTGGTGGCTATTGGCCGGAAGCGGCCCGCCACATGCAAAGCCTAATGGGCAGCACTATCTTGCACACGCCTCCACTGGGGTGGCAGTGAGGAACTAATTAGCTGTAGTAATTAGAAAGAGTGTCTTCATAATGTGGAATTAGAGTGGCTTGGTGCAAGCAGGGGAGATATACGGTGCAGGCTGGCAGTGGTGATGAGGGAGAAGTGGGGTGGGGTGGGGGAGGGGCGAAGTCGAGGCACCTTCCCAGAGGGTCCTGTGGCCCTGCACTGAGACCCTTCTGCTCTCTTCTCCAGGGCCATCCCTCTGGTGTCAAGCTATTCAGCTACTTAAGGCCTTTCCATCCCTCTGTGACCCACAGACTCCAACAGAGTAGATATTTCCAGACAGGAAGGAAGGTGATTAGCTGTTCTCTCTAGTGGGCATCTGGGACCAATTGTTTTGAAGATTTGGGGTTTATAATTGCAAGTGATTAATGGGAGAGTTGGCAATCAGGCTTAAAAGGTTGCTAATTGCTCTTTTAACATAACTGTGTCCGAATGAGAGGAAGCCTCCAGCTTGTCTGCACTTCTTGCCTGAGAGCAGAGAGCTCAGCAAGGGGCAGGCCTAAGACTGTCTGCGCCAGTCTCCTTGTCCCTTCCTCCCCTTACCTCCACCTCCCAAATGAGAGTCTGTGTTGTGCCACGCCCCTGGGCACTGGGAACACAGCTGGGAATGAGGCAGAACCCCTGCCTTCAAGGAGCTTCCCGTCCCACCCCTGCTTGCGGGACTTTCTTAGAATCACTGGTCAAGAAACGGCTCTGCAGCACTCCAGGAAAGCTTGGCTCCTGTCCGCCTGCGGAGCTCACCAGCTGTTTCATGGTCCTACACAATCCTTTGCGATCAGTGACATTATCTGCAGGGGGCTGGTAACCAGGGCGCCCACTCCCCAACATTGTCTCAGGGAGGAAGTGAGGAAGCAGAGCACTGATGCCCAGAGCTCTGCAGGGTCAGTGGGTGGCCTTTTATTATCACCAGTGTCTCCAAGTCCCAAGAGGAGCTGCCTTGGGGAGGCACAGGGAGGAAGGGCAGGGGCAGGCAAAGGAGGAAAACCTCAACTCTAAATTACAACAGAAGATGGGGAGGAGGCCTTCAAGGGCCACCCAGCCCTGCCTATCTGTCCCAGGTTATAAGGGAATCAGCCTCACAGAGCTCCGATTTAATTAGCTCATGATATTGCCCTATTGACCCCTCATTTCTAGCCTGCCAGTGGGGGAGGTGAGGCTTGCCCATCACCCTCTCACTCGTGGAAAGCAGAAGCTGACATCGACTTGTTTATTCAAGCCCAGCTGGAGAGTGCCCAGCCTCCTCCCTCCCAACACGTATCCGAGTTTGGACAAATCTGCCCTTGGCGCACTCCGCAGCCAGGCCTTGTCAGCCCTTCCCTGGCCCAGCCCCTCCCCACTGCATCTCTTGAAGTAGCTGCGATATATATATATATATATTTTTTAAGAAGGATTCTGCTTTATATCCGGTGCTCAGAGTGCCTCTGTCTTGGGTAGTACCTGGCTACTTCAGTGGCTGAGCACCCTTGTGAAGCAGCCACGGCCTTATTTTTCTGCACCTATGATGCTGGGTTTGGAGGGGACCTAGCCAGTTTGGAGTAGTTGGGAGTGCTCCTCTCTCTACACTCCCTCTGCTTATCTTGCTGCTGCCCATCCCTCTTTCCTACCTCTCTGCCTCCTTCTCTCTCTCCTCCCCTGAACCCCCTTGTACTCATTCTCCCTGCCTTTCCTGGAAAAAGAATCCACAGTACCTTAAACATGAAGACCTGGTAAGAAGATAGATGATTCCGTTACAAGTCAGAGCGGCCTGGGGAACTAGGTGCGTTCTGGCCGACCCCATCACAGTTGCAGGCGATTCCTTATTTTTCTCTCCAAGAGTCATGAACCCACGGATTCCCCAACTCTGAACTTCAGTGTGAGTTCCCAGGGATTTGTGTTCAGGGAAGGAAAAGAGAAGGAAATCTCTTTTAGGAAATGCTTCATATTACACAGGGAATTCTTGGAGAACCTCAAAACATCCTGAGCAAACAGGCACTGAGGAGATCAGCAAGAACTAAATCTACCGGATTTTTGTTTCATCTAAAGATTTCTGAACTCATCTAGTCTTTCATGGGCTACATAAGACTAGTTTGCTTAGAATTATTAGTTCCATCCAATGATCTAGCAGTCCCTCTCTCCCACCCTTCTTTGGTGTCAGTTGAAGCCTTACTGTTTTTAAGAGAGATCCTTCTGTGCTGTGAGGCAGGGGCACCAGGCCCCTAAGGAGAAGCAAATCATCCTTCTGAGCAGTGTGGAACAGTGTAAGACTCTGCCAACGCATTCTCACGGTCTTCTCTTCAGGGTTTGTGTCTGCTTTGGACTCCCTGAGTCAGTCTTATTAACTGAGTAGGTTGTTTGTAGACAGACAAAAGTTCAAATCCTAGCTCCTTCATTTATTGGCCAAGCCTCCCTGCACCACTTTCCAAAAACTCTGTGACTCAGTGTAGTTATGGAGAAGTGGGGTAATGGCACCCATCCCGCCAGACCATGCAACACTTCAAAGGGCTGGCCAAATAGTTCAGGAGAGTAAAGCACCTGGAAGAAGGCTCAGAGGCCAAAAGTTTGATCCCCACACCTGCTGAGCCTGGCCCGACCCCAGGGCACCCTGAGAAGGCAATTGAGGCTGGGTGTGGTGGTGCGTGCCTATAACCCCAGCTCTTGTGAGGCTGTGAACAAGTGGATCACTATGAGTCTGATCCACTAGTGGGACCCTGAACACCCTGTAGACCCTTCCCCCACAAAAAAGGACTTCAGCAAGACAATACAAATGCAATGGTGTCAGTAGGGAGTTCTTGGTATGTTCTGGTTTTGTGTGTTTACTGAGGTCTGTTTCACATAATAAAATTAGCCACTTTGAATTATACAGCACAGTAGCACTTCCTGTTGCTGCGGTACTGTCAACCAGCACTACTACTGTCTAGTTCCAGTGCAGTTTAATCATTCCAAAAGGAAACTTCAAGAACAGGAAGCAGCTGATCCCCAATTCACTAAACTGCTAGTCACTAAACTGCTTCCGGGTCAATCAGTGTGCACATTCCAGAAGGGAGCACAGCCCCCTGTGGCCTCTGTGTCCACCTTCTTGCACTTAGCAGGGCATCTGAGTACAGCGCCCTACCGTCGTATGGACAGGCTGTACTTTCATTTGTTCATTCGCCCTGCTCTACAGGATCTAATGGAATTCGTCGAGGTCCCCTTTTTCTCTCCCTTGGATAAAAGGGGACAGTTTACTTACCTCAGTTTCTGTCATCAGCCAATCCGCACAAGGGGCTCAGAGAGGGAGTGAGCCTTCCAGGCCTCAGCAGGTGAGCAGCTGGGTTAGTCAGTATTTTGTCACTAAAAAGAAATACATGAGATTCTGCCTCAGTCACTGTGTTCACTGCTGGGATGTGATATCTGCCACCACAGGGCTTATCCTGGCCCTCAGTTTCAGATGTTTTCAGTGTATGATCAGCATGCCTAAACACAAAAGCAGTACCATGGAAGGGATGGTAAAAGTGAGAAAAGCAGCCCACATCATGGGCAGCAGAGAGAGGGAGGGGGGGGCCCAGAGGGCAGTGCACACTGTGGCACCTACCTACTTGACAACAGTACGTCAGCTGTAGCAAACCCATGAGCCAGTCTTCTTCCAGAAAGAAGGTCTGCTCACAGGTGGAGAGGGCCTCGGAATCTAAATCATAACAGATACCCATGGGTTCACAGCTGCGCACAGCCCTGGAGCCTGTGCTTCTCCTTTAAAGGTCTTATCCCATTTGGCCCTTACTGTCCATCTCTCTGCTTCTTTAATTGATGGCGTCTTCTTCCCCCCAGACTTGAGCAACATGAATACTACAACCACATGGAGTTACCATCACCAGTGAAGCATCAAATTTTTAGGGCAAAGCTTCCCTTCCTGAGGGAAGTCTTTCAATTACCCATCCATCCACCCATCCATCCATCCACCATTTTATCTGACATCTGATAACTTCAGTGTCCAATTTTGACAATGCCAACTTGCCAAACTCCCTTCCTTAATATTGGGAGCACCAACAAGAAGTTGTAGCAAACACTTGAGAAAAGAGCAAGACGGACTTTGCTGGATTGATTGCAGCACAGGAGAGTGACTTCAGCAGTCATCTGAGCTTAGCTCTGAATACAGCCAGGACAGCTGAGGATTTATGACCAGTGGGTAGGGGGAGGGAATCAGTGGATGGAAAATTACTAAGAGGAAATTTTTTAATAGTGCATATTAGTTATACAGAATAATGGGCTTCATTTTGGCATATTCCTACATGCATATAGCAAGAGGAATTTGATTAGATATCAAGGGTGGAAGGAATTCTTACTAAACTGAATTAGCAGAATTTTTTGCTAAGCCTGGGCTTGGCAGACTAAGCAGACTGTACCAAAAAGAGGATTCACAGGCACCCTGCTAAACTTTGGTTAAGGAAAGAAGAGGTCCTTATTAGAGAATGGTCCAAATTTTATAAAAGCAAACTAAAGCCCAGAAAAAAAGTCTGAGGCTAGAAAGTGGTAGAGCAGATTCAAAATAGATCCATATGATTTTCTGAGCATTCTTTTCACAATTCTTTCTTCTCTCTCTCTCTCTCTCTCTCTCTCTCTCTCTCTCTCTCTCTCTGTCTGTCTCTATTATGTGGTACTGGAGATAGAAGTTGGGACCTTATGCTTACCTGGCAGGTACTTATGCCACTGAGTTATCTCCCCAGTCCTCCTTTCTTAAATCTTGTTTTCAAAAAATGTATTTGGTTGTCCCAGGGTCTCACTATGCAGCTTGGACACATGGTGATCCTCCTGCTTTCAGCCTTCCCAGCACAGAGATTACAGGTGTGTGCTACTACGCCTGGGCTTTGGCCAGTTCAGCGTGCCCTGGAGGAGGGGCTGGTGCAGCATGTGGTGCTGAGGATCCGAACCTCGGTCCCTACACTTGCCTAAGCTTGCCTAAGCAGGTGTGTGAGTCCACTAAGCCATCTCACTGGCCCCCTTAAATAATTCTTGATGGCCCTGTGCAAAGGGAGAAGTGCTGGAAGGCGTCCAAGAAGTGGTGACTTCTCAGTCAGAACCTAACCTACAAACAGCCAGCATATCTTCACTGAGACTTATTCCCAGCTTTTCTTTCATTCATTATATGCATATGAGACAGTATCTTTCAGATAAGGAACTGGAAGCTGAGGACACAGATGTGCACTAGAAAAGCAGAGGCAGAGAAATGAATAAACAAATCAATACACCAAGAATTTGCAGGGTTCCATAACATGATAGGAATTGTGAAAGACAGGAAGAAGTTGCTATAGCAATAACAAAGCCAACCAGATCAAAGTGGTAGCTATTCTAGAAATTTTCATACAGACAGTTTCTTTTTCAGAGCCTCGTAGAGAAGGTCTTGCTTGGGAGAATATGTTTAGGTGGGAAGTGGAGACCCAGTGTCCTTCTCCAACATGAGCTGTCGCTGTCCCACCTTCTGATCAGATAGATATCTGCGGGTCTCCTCTGGCTATTGCACAGACCATCACCACCACCCAGTGCAACTGTCTGCTGTGCCTTAGCAGGTCCCCAGCATGTGTTCCCTGAGGACTTGCCAGTGTTCTACAAGGCAGCCAGCCGGATTGGTTGCATTGTACAGATGCAGAAACTGAGGCTCAGAGCCAAGATCTGAGTCCTAAGTCCAAGCCATTATCACTTATATTTATTATTGCCTCGTATGAGTATGGAGCAGCCAGAGGACGTACAGGGTCATGGTCCCAAAGGCAGCATGTGAGCACAGGCAAGTTAATAGAGGTGAGTAAAGGCATGGGATCATTGGACCCTTAATACTCAAGGCTCTCCGGCGAAGGTGGCTGAATGGCACGGTCATCACCACCAGAGGCCCTTGAGTCGACAGACCTGGACAGGCTTCCTCTGTGCCTGGCCTCGCAAGACCACCAAGCACACGTCCTCCCCTTACTTCCCTCGTACATTAAATGGAGTTAGTAGTGAACATGAAGTAGAGCAGCTCAGGCACACCCCCAAGGATGCTCAGCGTTCCTTGTCCCTCCCTTCCCCTCCCCACCAGAGCTGCAGAGGCCATAGGGCCCCTCCTAACTCATGTTTTTTGGGACATGGAATGTTTGCCCTCAAAGACAAAGCCAAGTTCACGAGCTTCTAATGGGAGCCTCTTCCTCACCCTCCAGAGAGACCGTTTGACTACCTGCCAATGTTTTGCTGATTTAGGAACTGGCTGTGCCTGTCACCTACGAGGCACTACACATTGTGAAAAGTTCCTCCTACTCCAGAAGCCATTAATCACCCTCTGTAATTAAATAACACAGCAACCTGTAATTAGGGTATTGATTTGTTGGTTTATTTGTTTACTTCTGGGCTCCCCTCTAGCTCAGGAGCTCCATGAGGGTAAGGGTTGTGTCTCTTTCTCCTCACGGAGGACTCCCGAGTGCCTGGCTTGTAGAAGACTCAATAAGCGTAGACTGGGTGGAAGAAGGAGCGGAAACGAAGGTCGTGGCCACGTTTCTCCCAGGTGTGTTGCTAAGTTCAAGAGGCGGATTGGCAGCTAGCAGGGAAGCTCAGGCGCGATCGTGACTCTGCATGTCAGCGGCTCTTCGGAGCTTAGATCAGTTGTCATGCCGATGAGCACGGAGGGCAGAGGTGATGAAGGAATGGTGACAGTGAGGATGGCGAGGGCACCCGTGACAGTGGAGACGGGCGTGGTGGAGGTGGAGTCACTTCTGGAACTTTCGATCTGCTCGCTTCTTTTTTATTAACACGTGTTTCTGATCCACCATGAATGCACTTACAGGGCATTAGCACGTATGCGGGGCACGTCTGATCCTGTCCTCTTCCCTCCCCATCCGGCTTCCCCGTCTCCCTTGGTACACAGATCCCCTCCCCATCTCCATGAAGGCAACCTCTCTGTTTCTCAGTATCTCTTTTTCCTCTGGCTCTTTCCATCGTTCATCTTTGGGGCTTCGCGTATATTTTACCTTCTTTGTCTGACATTTCACTTCTCATTATAGTCTCAAGGTGCATCTTACAAATGGCTCAACTTTGTCCTCCTTTATGGCTCAGTAGTACTCTGCTGCAGTTTCTATAAATGATCACAACGTGATTCTCACAACTGTCCTTAGTTAGGAATAAATGAGGCTCAAAAAGTGTGCATCCTGCTATGGAGCAGGCGAGGGCCGGGCTACAGCTGGAGTGTGCATCTCATTCACTTCACCCTTGGCTGTAGATCTCTGCATCTTTCAGTGGCCACGGTCTCAATTTATTCCTGCAGGCCTATGACCAGGAGACAACCATAGCTGTCTCTGCACTGAGGAGGAAGAGATCCACAGAGGGAGAGGATTTGCCTGAAATCCCAGTGCACAAGAAGCAGGGCAGGGACCAGGCTGCTAGGAGAAGGCCCCTCACCCACTGTACCTTTTGCCATTGGACTCATCTTCTGGTCCAATCAGCACTGCATTTTCCCTCCTATCCCTGGGCCTTTGCTCTGGATGCTTTCTCTGCATGGAGCCAGCTTCCCTCCCCATGCAGGGTGGTGTCAGCTAAGACATCCCTGGGACAGAGAAGCCCAGGCTTCTCTACAGCAAAGCTGTGTACCTGCCCCCCCACCCCCAGCATCACTCTCTTCCAGCACATTTATTTTACTTTTGCAGCATGTACCAAGCCAGTTGGATTTGCCTAGAGAGTTTATTTTATTTTGTCTTCAGCATAAAATACAGAACCCAGGCTGGCAACCCGAATGCCTGCATAAGTGACCAGCGAAACAAGGTCCTTACGTGTTTGTAAAGTTTAGTGGGATGCAGCACTGAATGAAAGAATCGTGTCTCCTGTGACTTGGAGATGCCCCTGTTGCAGATGGACTCTGGCTGTCCGCTGCAGGCAGGAGATGCCGCATGCCATTCCCAGGTCCCCGAGTCCCTCAGTGTTGTGCCGACCAATAGCTGTCACTGTGGCAGAGCATCCAATTTTATTTCCCCACTGACGCTGACACTGATACCTTCTGCCCATTGGGAGAGAAGCTGAGTCCACAGAAGGCGAGGGCGGAAGCAGCTAGGCTGCCCGGACCAGGCTGCTTCCGGAAAGCTCTATTTCATTTTCTTGTTTTTCTCTGCTTGTGAAACCTGCTGTCACCCTTTCTAAAGATGTCTGAGAAAGTGCGAAACCACATTTCTCAGATCTGGGGACACAATAGTTGGTGCAATTATAACCCAGCACATCACAGAAGTCAGATGGGTGCTCGCTGCCTGTATATTCGTCACTCATTTTCCTGTCGAGGCCTAAGACCTTTCATATGGGGTAGAAAAAAAAAATTAAGTTTACATTGCTCCATTAAAAATTCAGAAGTTTAAAGGCAAGAGAAAAAAAAAAAAAGAAGTAGAAGATGTGAGTTATAGCATCATTAAATAGAAATAAACAAAGTTCTGGAAGAGGAAATGTTGTGTGTGTGTTGGGGGGAGACAATAGAAAAAATAAAATTTTCTGGTAAGTTGTCATTTCTCAGACTGCAGAATGTCAGTGGAGACTTCATTAATTTCTTCTTCTTAATGGTAGAAATTCAGAAATTATTTGCAGGATGGGAAATGAGAAGTTTTTGGACCCAGAGGGCAGCCTAATTCCTTCTCTTTCACCCTCCCTCTTTCCCCCATGCCTCCCTCCCTCACTTCTCTGTCCCTCTCTCCCTCCCACCCTTCCTCCCTCCTTTCTCTCCCTCTCTCCCTCTGTTCTCTCTCCTTCCTTGTTCCATCCTCCCTCCCTCTCTCCCTCTCTCTGTCCGTCTTTCCCTCCCTCATCTCTCTCCATCCGTCCTTTCGTGTCTTTCTCCTTGTTTTCCAGATCTTCATCTAAGCCCCTTACTTTTCACAAGTCTCAGGGCATCACCCTCAGGATGCAAAATGGATAAGCCAGGGTCCTGTTTGATAAGGGACATTTAAGATACTTAGAGAAAAGACCATTACAAGTCAGAGTGATCTCTTGACAGGGAAACAGAAGTGGCCTGGAGCCCAGAATGGACACTTGCTTGAGACAGGGACAAGAGACTTACAAGAGAAAACTCTGCATGAATGCTTGCAAATTGGTATAAGGGTAGCTGGGTGGTAGAGAGGGGTCAAAGCAGGTCCAGGGAAACAGCATCCCTGAAGGGGTGAACAACCTGTGCACAGGCTCCGAGGCTTCCAGAGACGGGTGTGCTGAGGCTACAGGTGGGCTGCTGAGTTGGGGATGAGGTGAGTCACTGAGGACCTTGACGGGTGACTGCAGCGGTTGTGTAGTGACTCCCTTTACATTTAAAGTTCTGTGCAGGCAAGGACCCTGCTTTTAAGTGAGCTGGAGGAGGAAGGAGGAATTGGCTGGGTCTGCAGGCAGGCTCAGAGACTATGGTCAAGACTATTATCAGCACCCCCACCCCACCCCCCACCCACACACTTTCTGATTTTCTCTTCTCCCTTTTGGTAATAGGATCCTCTGAAGCTTAGTGAGGCACAGGACTGCCTAGCTAGAGACTATTTTCCCAGATGCCCTTGCAACTGGGGGTGGTCATATGACTGTGTTCTAGCCAGTGAAATTTGAGCAGTTGAGAGAAACACAACCTTCACATTACCTCCTTCCAGGGAAGCTTCTAGTCTTTCTTCCATCCTTTTCCTTGTATGTAGTCACGGCTATGGACAAATACGTTCATTCACGGAGGCGAGCGTCACACTTTCTATGACCCTCAAAACTTGCCAGAGGCCGGCAAGCTGCCTGCAGAACAACACTACTTGGCTCCTGGTTTTTGTCAGTAACATGTGATGGGCACATAGCCACACTCATTCAGGGGTGTGCTGTCCACGGCACAACGCTGTTTGAGTAGCAAACTCACATGGCTCTCAAAGCCTAGAGTATTTACTCTCTTCTTTTTAGAGGAATATTTCCAGTCCATGTTCTGGTGAACAGGAAGGGAGGAGGCTGTGGTTCTGGATGGCCCAATGGAACAGAAGCACTTCCCCACGTTGGTGGCTGGTCAACACCACAGGTCGCATAGTTGAGAACGCCTGTCTGGCTTGGGATACTGACTTTGAGTTCTCTACCTGGGAGGCAGCCCAGATGATATTCTGTTTAATATGAAGGCTAAGTCCTTGGCAAGATGGAAGGCGCTGATGGTGTGAAGCAGAGAAGAATGGGGAGGAGAGATATGAGTGGAGCATGCTGGGACTGGAGTGGGGAAGTCTGGGAACTGACTGACTATAGATCTGAGGGGCGAATCAGAATTCTGTGGGCTGCTGGGAGGCTGGGGAAGTGACTCTCGATGCATGCCTAGATAAGCAGTGCATAATTTGATGTCCATATTTAAATGTATCAGAGCTAGAAAAGAATCTAATCCTCATCCAGTCTATCTCCCCTTTTTAGCACTGAAGTGATGCAGGCTTAGGAGAGAACACGAATGCTCCGAAGGCCAGGTAGAGTGTCCCTGCCTGTACGTTTTGGTGAACATATGTGTGCGGTTCTACCAGGCATGACCTCGGGGTGAACCGGCTGGGTCATGGTGAAACTATGGTCATCTTTTGTAGACTCTGCCAAGCAGTTGTTCAAGCTGATTGTACCAATTAACAGTCTCAACAGAAGAGTGTGAACTTTTGGCAACATACCTTTGCTCATATTTGGCATTTTCTAACATCTCCATTTGACTTTATTTTTCTTTGGGGAAGATGAGATTGCATTATATTGTGGTCTCTATTTTCATAGCCTTGATGAGTAATGTTGAGCCTGTTTGCTTGTGTCTATTGGTCATGGACTCATTTTCTTTTGCTGAAGTGCCTTGTGCAGGCTTGCTCACATTTTTAGGTTCTCTTCCTTTTTTTATTAGTTAGTATGTGTTCTTTATGTACTCTGGATAGGAATCCTTAGTGAACATACCATTGTAAGTATCTCCACTCTGTGGGAGGCTTTTTCATTTTGTTAATAGTGTAGATGTTCTTACATCTGAAAGAGTAATTTTACTATTTATTTTCCTTAGAGGATAGATTTTTCTGAAGCATATTTAAATGCAGAAAGCAAGCGGAGGGAAGCATTTGAGCCCAAGTGGAGAAGTGGGAAGGGAAGATCTTTGGAGGAAACAAGTGCAACCTGTCACTGTGGAGTGGAAAGGAATCTGGCTGGCCTGAGGCTGTGCACGTGTGCAAGGGCAGGTGCTGCTGGGACTCATCCTAGGCCCTTAAGAACACAGGGCCAGGTCCTAGAGTTCAGGTTTCCCTCCTCAGGTCCACCCCAAGACCTGCCTTCCTAAAGTTCAAATTTTAAACAAGAGCTGGTTGGGTCAGAGCTGGTGATAAGAAAATGAATTCAGAGCAACTGCTTAGATACAGGATACAGAATGGAGTGAGTCAGGGGAGGTGATCGGAGGATGTCAGGGAGACAGAACTGGACATTTTCCTGTACAGGGCATGGTGTTCCTGTCTCCAGAAGATGGGGTGTGCAGTGTATGCCTGGCTGACATCCTTAGTGATAACATCCCAGCACTCCCTTGCCCCAGCTCTGTCTGGCATGCTGTCTTTCTGCTTTTATGTCAAAGCTTAGAGAACAAGAAGACAACTCAAAGGGTCACAGACCAGTGGTTCATTTTTCATCTCCCCAGGGGCCTTGAAGGAAGTGGCGAAGCCTGCAGTTTTTTATCTGGGAAGAACCATTGTTTCATGAGGTAGGACACAGAGCAGAAACCTGAGAAGTATTGGGGGTCATGGGCAGGACCTCTAAATCATAGAACTGGCCTTACTTCATTTCATTGCTGTGTGTTTTAGGGGAGGTTCCTGTTCCAATTTTTGTCCCAGTTTCTTTAAGTGAGGATATTAAGACTGAAAGTGACACAAGGAAGTGGAATGGTTTGTTCCCAGACTGCACAGATGTTTGAGATTACTGTGGTTCTAATTCCATGCTTGAGGAATAAGAGAGCCAGAGAAATTCTTATGGACTGCATTAGTGACTATGTTAGAGGGGGTCTGGTACTCCTGACCCTCACCTGGAAGGGAAGACAGTTGCCACCTATACATCTTTGCTTCTCATCCAAGTTACTGGGAATTCTGAGCAAGGATAAGTTCCATTCTTTTATTCATTTTTTTTTCCAGTCCTGGAGATTGAACTTGGGACCCTGCACTTGCCAGGCAGGTGCTTATTCTACTGAGCTATTTCCTCAGTCCCTGCAAATTTCATTCTTGAGTCTCGACATGTTAGACGTGGACATGGAAATAGGATAATTTCATGTGTAATGCATTCTCTAAAAAACGTTTAAAAGTTGATAAAGTAATAATAGCAGCTGAATCCCCTTCATACATCCTCAAGGCAGGGCACATGTTGGTTACCATGAGGGCAGGGCGTGGCTGGGGGCTGGGCACAGAGGAGATGTGAAAGCAGGTGTGTATGAGACGGGATGGCATGGAGAGTGCACGGGGCTGGCGATGCCCAGGAGTGTGTGTCTACCCTGCCAAGTGATTCAACCCAACACTCCTGTAAGCTGTTGCCATGAAGGAGTTTTGTAAATATGGCTAACGGCCACCATCAGCTGAGTGTCACTGAGAGATCACCCTTGGAAATTCAAGGCCTTCAAAGGAACAGCGGGCTTTCTCTGAAAGTGAAGAGCTGCTGGTTCTGCTGTGGCTTCCACTCTTGCCCGGGAGCTTCCCACCGACAGCTCTGCCCTACAGATGTCGAACTCATCCTCTCTGTGATTGAGTGAGCTAACACCGTGAAGTAAATCCCTTAACTCAAGCTGTGTTTCCCACTGTTCTATTTCCCTGGATATCGTTTTCCAGGTGCAGAGCCCATGTGAGAACTCAGCGTTGAGTTCATTGGTCGTCGCACACAGGAGGGCCACTTTCAACCCGTTCTTTCTTTCCTTACCCATCTCTGGTCACAAGGATCATTTTTGCTTTCCTCAAAATACAAAGTATATTCTTACCACAAGTCCCTGAAATTTGCTGCCCTCTTTCCTTAGGAAGGCTTTTTGCCAGGGCCAGAACAGCCTCTTTATCTGGCCTAAGCTCAGAGGTCATCTCTTGGAGAGATCTTCCCTAATGGCATAATCTAAAATATCTGCTGGTGCTGATCTACCTTTACTCAGATTATTTTATCCCAATCCTCAACACTACTATTTTTTTTTCCATTTCTTTTTATTTGCTAATAGAGGCTCTCCATGACAGTAGACACTATCTTTTTGTTTCTATGTCCTAGGACCTAACACAGAGACTGGCACAGAGTGGGTACAGAATAGGCTTCAAAATGTGGTGGGGTTTGGTTGTTATGCCAATAAATTATAAGGAGCTTAAGTCAGTCTCATCAGGATATCTTCCCAACAGCCATGGACCCCCCAGAGCGATGCCATGAGGGGAATTTGCAAAGCGATGCCAGCAAGAAACAGCTTGGAAAGACCTGACAATTCTCCCTTCTTTCTGATCCACATTGCCTGGCCAAGTTGTTCACGAAGGAGGCCTTACGATGCATCTCAAAAAAGCAACTACAACCTCTCAATCACTCTGCAAAATTTGGAAGGGAAAAAGGATATCAAACATGAAAGTGCACAACAGTGATATACGATATCAGATCCGTCATTCTTACAACAACATGGACGATGGCGTTTGGGAAACAGCAGTTGCACCCAAAAGATAGACAGGCAGTTTTGACACATCTTGCCAGAGAAAGATCACCCATCCTACCCTGTCTTTCCACCCTCCCAACCCGATCACAGAATGACAGAATTATAAACAAATCAATCAGGCAGAGAACAGAAACAGTGGAGTTTCAGGGTGTGAGTGGTAACAAGATGAAATTCTGAGGTACCAGGTATCACCATATTTTCAGACTCGGGAGAGCAGTCAGCCGTCCACAAGGTGGGATGTGGGTGGCCCTGGAAAGCCCACACAGGGGGTCCTTGCATCCAGTATCAATAAGGATGATCTGTCCATGGTGCTGAACCGGCGCCGCTTAGGGTTAGTAAGTGTTGAAGTCACAGTGATGGTTATCAGTCATTGGATCCCCTGTGAGTTTATTGTGGATTGATGAAGCTGGAATGGGAGCAAATATGTGCAGATTATAACCACAGGAGCTTACAAGTTAGTAATATAAGCAAGAGACTCAAGTTAGAAGACAAAAGGGAGTGTCAGGGAGTATAGTTAAGTGCTTACCCGAGGAGGGCCACAGCCATTCGGCTTCGGCTGCTAGAGGCTACGTGGGAATGCAGTACCAGTGTTTCTGATCAAACCTCTATACTTCTTTTTGATCCTTCTTTTTTCATTTTTTTTTCTTTAATGTATTTGGTTGTTACAGGGTCTCACTATACAGCTTGGACTCATAGTGATTCTCCTGTTTTCAGCTTCCCCAGACCTGAATTGCATGTGTGTGTCACTACAGCTGAACTCTGTGGCTGGCTCAGCCTACCTTGAGAGAGGGGCCGATGCAACATGTGGTGCCAGGGATCAAATCAGGGTCCCTGTACTTGCCTAAGCTTGCCTATCCACGCACTTTAGCCCACTGAACTATCTTGCTGAATCTGTATACTTTTTTTTTTACATGGAATCTTTGGACCTTAAATATAGGCAGCTAAATTTTAAAATGTTCAGGGCTAGTTCCTCATTTTAAGATGGGGAAATCAAGGTCCTGAAAAGGTAGAGGCCTACCCAATGCAGCTCAGAGCGTTGGTCATGTGTTAGGGCCCAGAATTTCATTATCCGACTTCCAGTCTGGTGCTCGTCTCTCCAGCTCCCTTTTCTGTCTGTCCCTGGACCTACAAAAGGAAAGTGAAGGAACACAGGGGAAGATGTTTGAACCAACTGTCCTGAAATTTTATAAGAAAACAAATAATTATCCTAAATGTGTCACTGTGCTCTATTTCAGCTAATATGCTAGGCCCAGGGAATAGAGCCTGGTGCAAAGAGATAGTAGAGTTGAAGAGCAGACATGCCTTCAGAAAGATGTGCATTCTTATTAGTCACCTGCAGAGTTCTAGGGTGTGCCTGAGGGAGCATCTCTGTGATCAGAGCCAGTTGTGTCCTTCTGTTGTTATGATACCCAGGCTTCACAAGAAGTGACCCTGTGGATCTTGACTTGAGCCCTGCCAGGACAAGGTGTCCCATGGTGGTTCTCTGTGCTAGATAAATCAGGCAGACATAGAGGAAAATGGCTGGGGTATATCTGGTCTATTGAAGAGCCCTCACCTCACCTCCATATCACTCTCTTGACAGTAGCCCCTAAGCCCCAAAGCCCCAAAGCCCCCAAATCTAGATGAATCTTTCTTCCTTGGCAATGCTGGGGACACAGTCTGCATTAAGTGAATCAACAAGGCCATCTCTGAAGAGCCCAAATAGGAAATAAGAGGCCCCATTGCCTAATGGGACTTATCAATTATGATCCAGGACCATATTTCTTTGAGGGGTGATTGTTTCACGGAGTCTGACATCTCATATAGCTTTAAATTACTCACAACTGGGACGGCTTACAAGATAGCAGTAAAATCAGGAGAGGATTGGGCAATGTAATTATAGTATGGAAATGGTGTTGATCACTCAAGCAGGGAGCAGACCTTGAATCTAAATGCCTGCATTGCCGCCCCACCCCCTACCTTCCACACTGTTCATGCTTGGAGATGTAGCTGCTGTACCTGGAAACCTGGACAGAATCTCACCCCTGCTTAGAAGCTGCAAGGTGTCCAGGTCACCAGGTGATGTACAGTGAGCAAGGAGATCATCTTGGACATCAGGATCAGCACAAAAATCAGCTTCCTGAGGACCCGTGGGCAGGGTCTGTAGACTTGTTCAGGGGTGTACCAGTCTATGGGGGTAGCCCATTGCCTGAGATGAAAACTGCAAGACACTGCATATGTGAATCATATTAGGATCTGGGATTATAAAGAGTTTTCCTTCCTTCTGTGTATCCACCCACCCATCCATCCATCCATCCACCCTTGCATGTGTCCATCCATCCTTTCATCTACCCATTCACTCCTCTATCTAGCCCTTCTCCATCCCAGATACCATCTAAAGCTTTTGAGGATACAGCTGTGCATTGTTTCAGCTGCTTACTGAGTCTGTACTAGGTGCAAATGTGTTGCAATTCAGAGAATCATGCTCCATATCATTCATTCAAACACTGATCAGCGACTGACAAGTTGGAAGATTGCTAATTGCTCATCAAGCCTATGTCTTCCTTCCTGAATACATAGAAAAGCTACATTTCCCAGCCTCTCTTGCAGTTAGATGTGACAATGCCGCTGAACAGGGTGAGTAGAGGGTGAGCAAAAAATTACATCAACTGGTTTCTAGCCTGCCCCTCAAAGACCTATCACCTGTGTCCTCTGCTCTTCCCACTACCCGCCAACTGGGTGTTCATGCCCAGGATGGCCCAGAAAACTACTCTGTGAAACTCACCGAGCCGCTGGGAGCCTGGGTTCCTCCCCAGCCCTATCCTCTGCTGACTGGAACCTGCACAATCAACAGGTAAGAAAGAAAACCCTGCACTTCCAGAGAGCAAGAAAGGCAGAGCCTGTGGGAAGTTCTGAGGGAGTAAACATTGATCCATACCTTCCCTTGCTGACTCTGAGTCAGCCACTGACCATGGTAGGCCAGTCATTGACCTACCTACTGTGCTAGGCTCTGGGGTGATAGCGAGGCGGACAACCAGAAGTGAATCATTCCCTAGGTACTTAGGATCCTCTAGTCTTGGAGTTAAGATTTGGGAACACAAAGAATTCTGTTTTTTTTTTTTTTTAACACTATTTTTCAAACTTTATTTATTTATATTATGGCCGGCTCAGCCTGTCCTGGGGGTGGGGCTGGTGCAGCATGTGGTGCCAGGGATTGAACCACGGTCCCTGCGGTTGCCTAAGCTTTCTTAAGCAGATGCTTTAGATTACTGAACCATCTCACCGGCCCACAAAGAGTTATTCTTCATTCACACATGAACTAGGTTTCCAGGGTACTGAGATAGGCATTAGGGAATCAAAGACAACTGTGACTCCTGTCCTCGCAAGTCATTCTTGGGTGGAGGAGCCACTGGGGCACAGTGGCACAGCACAGAAAGTACCAATAGCACATATCGTGAGGTTCCACAGCAACTTGGGAAATGCAACCTGTTGGCGCTGAGGGGGAACAGGAAGGAGCAGGAAATCCTTCAAATAAGTGGTAGTTTAAGATCTGGGCTTCAAACGGTAAATGAAGGTCTTCTAGGCAGAGACTCAGTGGAAGGGAAATCGGGGCGTGGAAACAGCACGTGCAAAGGGGTGCACCCTAGGAGCAGGGGAGGGTTGTGTGTGCAGAGTGGCTCTAGGCAGGTCTTCTTCTCTTTCTGCCTGTAGGCTCTGCGTGACTGGGGCCGGCAGGGCTCAGATGCCGCCTACATCCTGGATTCAGGTGGGAGCCGACGTTCTGTCTGCTTATGTCTCTCTTTCCTCTTCCGTGGTTAGGGCTATTTGTTTCTCTTTTTTTTTTTTTTTTTTCATATGATGTTTCTCATGGGGCGCCCCAGCTCATGATGGCATCCCACAGACATTATTCCCCCTTTATGAATAGGAAACTGATGATCAGAGAGACAAATTATCATTCAAGTCTTGCAGCTGTGTGACCTTAGGCTGGGCACATAACCCTCAGGTGAGGTCATAAGCCCCGAAGTTCTGTGGTCCTGGATGAGCCGGAAATGGGTTTCCAGGCCCAGCCAACCATGCTGAACTCTGGAAATCTCTAGGGTTGATGACTGTATTTAGCAAAGGGCAAAGGGCTGACTCACAAAGCTCACCACTGAGGCTGCGCATGTACATGCATGGATGCCTGTGTTGTGTGTGTGTGTGTGTGGTGTGTGTGTGTGTGTGTGTGTGTGTGTGTGTGTGTACAGTGAAAGGTACAAAGTGGAGGAGTCCTGGTTGGGCCAGCACCAGCTTGAGCTCTGCTGGGAAGAAATAAATCTCATCCTGAGCCAACATTAATATAAGCTTGGCAGAGTCTGGGCAGGCCCCCAGCTGATTATGCCAGTAGACGGCAGGGAGGGAAAGATTGAACAGCTAAGGGGTGGTGAGAGTGCACGTCACGTGGGGTAACACCTTGAGAATATATAGCGTGCAAGCAAGCAGACATCTGACGGTGGTGTGTGGGGGTGGGGCGGTGGCAGGAGGTGGGACAAGGGAAGCCTCTGTTTGCAGTGATGATGGCCAGCACTGACGGCACAAGGCTCAGGAACAAGACGGTAGGGCCACCTACATTAGGTGAGCTGCAGGGGTGACAACTGGGCATCCATCACACGTTTACTGAGCATCTACTCACTGACAGGGAACAGAGCCAGGGGAGTAGACATCCAGGCCACCATGCCATTTGGATGTGTATATCAAAAGAGGAAGGGGACAGGAGCAGTGTTAGGCTGTGGTGGCTTCAGTGGAGCTGCTCAAGACACCTGGGGGAAGTGACCCCGAGGGGAACACGTGCTGGGGTTAACTCGGTGGGTATGCATTTGGGGGCAGCATAGATGGAAACTCTAGGCAGCAGGTGTGTGTGTAACTCCTGAACAATAGGAAAGAAGCTCAGAGTGGTTGGTGCACAAAGTCAGATGCCAGAGAGCTGAGCTTAGGATAGCAACCAGCCGGGGACAGCCTGCAGCCACGGTAAGAATTGGACTTGACTGCAAAGTGGGGGGAATCTTCCAAGTCCTCAAACTTCTTCAGCAAAGGATGCCCTTTCCCTGAGGCATCTCATGGAATCCTCACCGCAAGCTGGTAATAATTACTCACTCTCTTCATCATCTGGTAGAGCAAGCTGTAGCACAGAGAGTCGAAGCGATTTGTTTGAAGAAACCTTGCAAATGAATGTGATTCGGGGCCAGTCATATCCCAAAGGCAGTAGATAGTCGAGTGTGAATTTCCTGGCCCAGCATGCTGGATCTCTTGCTGAAAATAAGGTCTAGATTCTAAAATATGAAAGGAGGATCCCAAACTCGCATGTAACGTTGAGAGGAACTTCGCAAGAGCATGAGACTCCCATTAGAATTTGAGAGCTGTAGAAACCGATGTGGAGAGACAGAGCCTAGGCCATGGCATAGGAGCCTGGCCTGAACACGGCTAAGGGGACAAAGAGAGCATGCCAAGTGGTCTGTAGGGAGCCAGACACACCAGGCCAGCAGAGCAGATGGGATGTCAGCGTGGGCTGCTCACCCCCGTGTGCAAGAGGCTGTCCTGAGCATCCACTTGCTGGAAAATAGAAAGGAAATGGACAGATATCAGAATCAAATGTAGGATCTTCCCCACCAGAAGCATCTTCTTGCTCCAAGCATGAGGACAGAGCCATCCAGGTGCGCCATGCAGGGTCAGGTTCAGCCATAAAGGTGGCAGCCATGGATGCTGGATGCTTGCAACAACAAATCATTCATCTGGCAAAGACACATGGGGCATCTATGAGCCCAAAAGTGAACCAGACATGGGGAACAGAATGGCCGTCTGTGACGGAGCCTGTACCCTGGCAGCTACTGCTTCGATCTGGGTGACATTAGCTACCTTGTTCTCAGATCCCACTCCGCACAGCCTACATTAGACGTGCTGTACAGCCATGAGCGTCCTTATTTCCCAGTCTTCTTGCGAAGGTCTTCCTCAAGTAGACCTTGCCGGTCATCAATGCCTGTGTTAGTTTTTTTTTTTTTTTTTTTTTTCAGGGTCTCACTACACAGCTCAGACTCATAGTGATCCTCCTGTTTTCTGCCTCCCTAGTGCTGGGATTACAGGTGTGCACCTCAACACCCAGACTCTACTGTCAGCTCAGTGCACCTGGAGGTGGGCTGGAGTGGCATGCGATGCTAGGGATTGAGCCCTGGCCCTTGCACTTACCTAAGCACGTGCTTAGTCCACTGAGCTATCTCACCAGCCCTACTGCCTGTGTTTTGAATGTGTCCTCAGTTTATAGTTAATCAATATGTGATATTGGGAGGCAAGGCCTTTCTTGGGAGGGTGCCTTGATTGGATGGTTACCAGGGTAGACACTCCATCATGGTCTTATGAGTTTTTTAAGAAGAGAAGATGAAACCTGTTGTCTTAGTTACTTTTTACTCATTGCTGGGACAAATACCCGACACTCAAAAGGAAGGAAGGAAAGGTTTATTAGCTCACAGCTACTGGAGGTTTCAGTCCATATTCAGCTGGCCCAAGGCTGAGTGGAACAGAACAGACACCATCCAGCTCATGGCGGTGGAACAGCAACAAAATGGTGGCAGAGGTAGCCAACCAAACATGACAGCAGAGCAATAGCAACAGCTCAAGTCTGTCTCTCTGTCTCTCTTTATATTACATTCAGGCTCTTCACCTCAGCCTCCGCCTTAGGCTACAACCATAATCCCGGAAGTACTTAGATCCATAATCCCATCAGTACTAAAACCCATAATCCAAGGGATCATGGGTCAAGTCTCAAACTCTAGAAGTCCCTGCCCGCTGACTCATGACGCTTTGGGGGAACAACTAGACATAAACCATAACACCTGTGCTATCAAGGTATTATGATGTAGCTAGAAGGACTCTTGGACTCCCTATCCTCCCAAGTTTTAAACCACTCCCACTTCCAGTCTTTATAAATTACCTAGACTAAGGCATTTATTATAGAACAGAGAATGGCCTAGGAGTCCATTGGGGCTGAGCTCCCTTCTCTGACTGGTTCACCCAGAGCCGAGTTACTCTAGGCTCAAGCTTCACTCCTTCTCCCCTTCCTGATGGTTTGTCCTTTGGCTGCCTCCCTCAGACATACCTGGGGCACTGTGCATACCCAGGGATGGGCTATAGTCAGTAGCAAACTAATGTAGGAGCTCCCCTGAATTCCCAGAGGGCAGCACGGGCTGCTGTTCATGCTTCCCAGCAGGGATCAGGCAGAGGGGAGGCTCCACGGAGACTACATCTTTGCTAGCTTTCTTCCTCTTCTTTACAGTTCTCTCTTTTGTGTGACCCAGATTTCTGTTATTT
Organism: Myocastor coypus; assembly: GCA_004027025.1. Lineage (NCBI taxonomy): Eukaryota > Metazoa > Chordata > Mammalia > Rodentia > Myocastoridae > Myocastor > Myocastor coypus. Next base: position 36,587 of record PVJA010001491.1, on the reverse strand, counting down.
GACAAAATACTCACAATTTAAAGAAAGAGTGGTTCCATTGGGCTTGAAGCTTCACAGGCATCAGTCCATGGTAAGCTTCTCGTGCGATACAAATGTCATGGCAGAAAAGCATGTTGGTGACAGCTGCTCACCTCATGGGTTGTAAGGAGCAGAGAGATAGGGAAAGAGCCAGGAAAGAAGAGGCCATGGCCAGACAGAGCCTGAGGTCCCACACCTGCATTTTGCTTGAGACTTCACCGCCTGTTTGCATCTCTGCCCTGTGATGGCGTTAAGTTACTACAACATCAGTGATTTCACCTCTCAGAATCCAAGTGCCTTTTAAAGTCCCATCCTCTGAGCACATGGGGGTCTCTAGGGGACATTTTAGATCTGGAACATAACCCCATCCTTGCCAGTTTTTCTCCCAGTACTTCTTCCACCATAAATCTCTTCCATACGATTCTGAGTCCCAGTCCAGAGCCTCAGGGATGGGACCAGGGTAGGGCAAGGCATGTACTTGGCACACAGTTTAAGGGTACTGAGTCCCAGGGGCCTAAACTCACACCTATCTGAGCCTGAGAATGAGCGTCTTCCTGAAATGTGTCCTATCTTATTTACTCTTCTTTCGTTGTTGGAGCAAATACCCGACACTCAAAATTAGGGAAGGAAAGGTTTACTTAGCTCACAGTTAGTGGAGGTTTCAGTCCATATTCAGCTGGCTCCAAGGCAGAGTGGCACATGGCAGAGGGCAGCCCTTCATGGCGGCAGGCCATGCTTGCTTTTGCTCTTGCAAGAGAGTGAAGGGAGAGTAGCAGCAGCTCAAACAGCAAACTTCTCTTCGTTTGCATTGAAATGCAAATCACCTGCCCAGGGGAGGTGCAGCGCTCACACCCACAATAGTCAATTACAAATTCCAGAAGCTGCCCTATGACTGCATGAGGCTTGGGGAGGGCACCTAGACACAAACCATAACATGCCCCATGGGTTCCTCATCTGCCATCTAAACAAGAAGTGATGGATGTGCATTCTTTTATTGTCCCAGACCTAGGTTCTCCTCCTGAGCAACAGAACTCAAGAGGGTACCTTTATTACACCTGGCCTATAATGGTGACATGAGGTCTAACCATCTCAGAAACATACCCTAGACCCCACAGTTTGTAAGTGACAGAGCTCAGAAGTTTTCAAATGAAAGGTGGGGTATACTTTTCCTATGACCTTACTGCCTTCAGGAAAATACACAGAAAGGCTTTTTGAGCAGAGACCCAAAGGTGAATTAAATGGAGGAAAGAAGACCTAGGCTGGGGGAGAGACTTCTGCTTCCATGGGGTACTGCCCCTTTTTCTAGGGACTCAACACCACTGCCACGATCACTCGAAGATCGAGGCATCTGAGAACCTGGAGATGAAAAGTTCAGACAAAGCTACTCAGAGGATGGAGCTCACTCATCCAAAAGCAGCTGACTGTTGAGGGCCTGGATCAGGACCAGAGCACTTGTAGCTCTGCGTCTGCCACTCAGGGGTCGTCTTGAAGGCTGGAGTGGAAGGTTTTAACGTGGTTCAGTGTTGCCGTAGGGGGCTCTCCATGGATGTCCCCGATCCCGGCTCCTAGCTACCTTCCCTCTAGCTCTGTCTACCACACCACAGTCCTCTGCCCTCTGCCCTCTAGGGACTCGCCCACTGGAAACTTACTCAGTCTACATGACTTGTAAGCTGCCGTCCCATGGTCCCGTGTCCAACTCAGCTCCAAAGTGACCCAGCTCTGTGCAACCCAATTTGGTGGATCTCAGCCACTTCTTTTTTTTTTTTTTTTTAAAGTTAGCCTCTTTCAAAGCATTTTTATTTTATTTTTTTCTTGTTTCAGAATTTTTGTTTGTTTATTTATTTATTTTCATGGCCGGCTCAGCCCACCCTGAGGGCAGCGCTGGAGCAGCATGTGGTGCCAGGGATCAAACCGTGGTCCCTGCAGCTGCCCAAGCTTTCCTAAGCAGGCGCTTTAGACCACTGAGCCATCCCGCCCGGCCCACTTCTGCGAGCCGGGTCCTAACTTGCACGCCCAGCTTCCTCCAGCCTCCTGCTCCAGATCCTCCTCTTGCTGACTCGATGCGTTCTGCTCTGTGATCTCTGACAGACTCTCAGAAAAGGGGCGGTGCCGCCTGGTATGGTCTCTGCATTCCTAGTAGTTTCATCTGGACTCGTGTTCTGCACTCCTTTCCTCACTCCCAGCACCCATAAATAAATGCCCAGCTCTGTGAGCCTAAGACAGCTGGTCTCCGGGAAACACCCATCTCCATGCCATTGTCCGGGCTCCTCTCAGTCCCACACTGGAAGGCTTGAACACTCCTCGAAGGTCAACAGCTAATGAGAACTTCTGTGTTTTGATAGTGAAGAAATGCAATTAGCAATTCAGAGAGCTGCGGATTCCAGAAGGAGAGAGCCTGGCTAAGATTGCCACGCTCTGCTTTTATTTTCCTGTAACCCACATAGAGAAGAGAAGGCTTGCTGAGTGATGCTCCCGAAGCCAATTCTTCCCCCAGAGCCTCGGCGTTCCCCATCTGTTCGAATGGGCGGGTTAGATGGGCAGAGAGCCAATGGCGCTTGGCAATGAGGCCTTCTAGGCTCTGCACTGTGTCTTTCTGGAGGCTCATGGGGCAGAAGGGTCGTGAAACCACTCAGGAGGCAGTGCATCACTTGCTTATCTGGGATTCCTCGTGGAGAGCCCTCTAGCTCTTACCTTTGCAGTCATTCAACCCCTGGTCCCCAATAGTATTGACAAATTGCTGCTTGAGGTGCGTGGTCTCAGAGGCCTTCTTGAGATGATCAGAAATGCAAACGTGTGTGTGTGTGTGTGTGTGTGTGTGTGTGTGTGTGTGTGTGTGTAGGGGACCGTTGGGTCATGCTGGCTGGAAGCCAGCAACCACAGCAGCAGGAGGAGGTGCAGGGGGTGGGGGGCATGCTCCCCAAGATTGCTCCAGCAGCCAGGCGGTCAGTGGTGCCCTGACTTTGAAAGCAATCCAAAACAAGGTCTGTGTCCCGGTCTCCGGTGATGTCACAGCTAATCATTAGCCTGGTAATTACGCTGAAAGCCTTCTGCGATCTTATCCTCAGCAGGGTCATTAATGCAATGCAACCACACCAGTAAATGTCTCATTAGTCTTATTTTAGACTTATGTATTTTTCAGGACTACAGAATTTTAATAGTCTGTCTCCCCCCTGTCTCCCCCTTCTGAGACATTAATATCTATTCCACATGCCATACTTTTCCAACAGCGGCCCCCTCCCTGTGTTCCCTGCTCCAAGTCCCCAGAGGAGCCGCGGCGAGGAGGGAAGGCGGGAGAGGGCGCCCACGGTGATGAGGCCGTCTTCCTCACCTGCCTCGGTTCTCTTTCCAGCCCTGGTCTCTTTTCTGTCATGAAAACCTTTTCCTGGATGTTCTGTTTTCCACGGGAAGCTTCATTCATTTTATTTTAACCCCGTTTATAGCTTTGCCTTTGTTATTAAAGAAAGAATACTCATTATAAAGACAGAAAGAAAAATATTACCTTTAATTTTGGACTTCAGGGAAAAAGATGCCCCTCTCCACTTTTAGATTTTTCTTTCATTTGCACTACCGGGTGGCTGAGCCCAGGGCTTTGATGTGGAGTTGGGTCCCCTGCCCTTTTTAAAATTTTTTATTTGGAGTCAGAGCCAACCCATTTGATCAGTTTCCTAGGCTGGGCTTGAACTTGTGATTCTCCCTGCTCAGCGTTGCAGAGTGCTGCAGCCTCGGGGTGCACCCCATGCCTACCTCTGTGGTCTCCACCTCTTGCTCCCACCCTGCTGCTGTGCAGATTTTACCTCTGCAGCTGGAAACGTGCCCCCGAGCACCGGCTTCCCCTGCTGGAGCAATTCCCTCTCTGCTCCATCTTCCCGTGCGGCTTTCCAGGTTGCAGCTCAAACGTCACTTCCTCCCGACAGCCCTCCTTGCTTCTCCCTAAGTTCAGCCCTCTTCCTTGATACCCACAGTCCCTGTCCTACGCCCCAGGAACCAGGAAGCCACAGTCGCCACTGGCCATCTATGTTTGATGTGGGCTGCCTGCTGCCTGCCTGGCTGCGCGGGTGCCCCAGGTAGGCAGGGCCCATTCCTGGGTAGTGTGTCAGCCTAGTGTGTCACCTCAGTGGTCATCTCAGATGCAGGAGGAGTAAGGAGGCACCTGTAAGATACCTGCTGAACGAACAGATGGGTGGTTGGCTGCACGGCAGAGGGGGTGGGGGTTGAGTGGGTGCACGGAAGGGTGGCAAATGGCTGGGTGGACTGATAGGTGAATAGCTTCTCCAGGCTTTTCTCGATGTTTTTAGGTATTGTTAAACTAATATCTACTATATGTTAGCTGTTATTGTATAATTTTCTATATGAATTTATATATATGTATCTTTCTGTATATTATCAACTCTAAGCACTTTTAACGACTGCATAGTATTCCATTGGGTGGGCATTCCTAAGTGCTTCGAGTTAATTTCCTGTTGGTATGCTTTGGGGCAGGCAGGAATTTTTGAAGGTAGAACACTGGGCTCCATGCCCAGTTTCAGTTCTCTATTGTCTATCAGCAAAATGACCCTGTGATTTTGGGCAAGGTACACACCTTCCTAGTTTCAGTTTTCTCCTAAAAGTAGATGATAAACTAATAGAGTGCTTGTAAGGGTGAAATCAATTTGAGGAAAGCATGGAGAGCCATGCTTGCATCCTTGAGAGGCTAATTGTCATTATTCGCCGCTCATTCGTGACACTCCTCAAGAGCTCTCCAGGTGGGAAGAGCTTCAACAGCATCTGATTGCTTTGATGCCAAGGCCCAGGGGCTGATAGAAGCCAAACACTTGTCAGGCCAGGACGAGTAGTTCAAGCGCCCCCTTTGCCCACCCCAGGCTCACAGCACAGGAGGCCCTTCTCTAAGGCCTGCTCCCACTCTCGCTGTTGGCCCACGCCTTTCCTCTCCATTGTGCGACAGAAAGAGCCATGGTTTTGGAGTCAGAAAGATCCAGAGTGAGACTGGACTGTTACTCTGCTCCTTGAAAACTGGGAGAGCTCTAGAAAGCAGCTTCCTATCCAAAACCCCCACTGTCATCTGGAAGTGGAGCCAAGGACGCTCCAGGCTGGGAGCCTCAGAGTGACCGTATGGTGCCCTGGCCCCCATTCCACAGGGACACTTGGAGCAGGTGCTTTTCAGGGACCGTGTGCTGTATGCTTGCATAGGACAGGCCACCCTTCAGGGCCTCCCCACCTTGCCTCTTACAGGATGATCCAGGAAAGGAAGACAGGGGAGCCAAGAAGCACGCAGAGGTGGATGGTGGAGCCCCCACGTGCTGAAGCTCGCCCTCGCCTCTTCAGAAATGTTCCAGGTCGCAATGTATGATGGCGCAAGCAACGTGACTGCTCTGAACCTCCATTTCTTTAGTAAAGAGAAGAGAAGGAAGGAGCCTTGCAGGGCAGCGATTGACAAGTACAGTGGGCCACAGATGAGTTAGTAGCCAGGGAAGGGGCAGGGACGCCTGGGAGCCCATAGAATCAGCTCAGGCTGGAGGGCGGCTTGGAGAGGGAGCCTCTGCACTCCTGGCATCCTAAGCCTCTGTCCTAAGCTACACTGCTTCTGCTGGCCGCTGTCACTAATGTCCCTCATTCTACCTGGTCCCAGACTTTCCTTTCCTGCCCACTGAGGGCTCCAGAAACTCTTTCTACGCAGCCATAGCTCCAGTTTGTAGACTTATGTCCTGAAATTTGGGGACCCTCCTGCTGATGTGTGTGCCCCATGAGGTAACAACCCCTGTTGGCCTTTGGTGCCACTGGTACCCAGAAGCTATAGTGTGGTGCCTGGCACCTGCACAAGGAGAGACTTAATAAACATCTGTCAGATGGAGGAGTGAACACATTTTCACCTCTGGAAGCAGCCGTGAGCCTAGAGAGGCCAGCTGCCAAGCCCTCCTCCCCAGCTCCTTCCCTGGAGTCTGCAATATTTAATTAATATGAGCCAAGCAGAGCACACTTTATGGTGCTGGCCCAGGGGCCACCCATAATTGAGAAATGATGGGAGGCACCTGCGACTTGACCTTGGTAATGATGGATAGACCCGCACGGAGATCAGAAGCTCGAGACCCACCAGTGGGGGCATCCATCCAAAGAGCCTAGGTGCAAGGAAAAGAGAAGAGAGGCTTGCAGTGCTGCCTTGTGATTTCTGAGGGCAGGGCAGCTCCCAGGAGATTCTGACAGCACTGTCTTTCTAGGAAAACTTTGTAGGAGTGGGGCGCTCACCCTGCCAGGCTAGGGCTGATTGCCTCCCCAGGCGCCTCAGCTGCCATTGTTCTGTAGGCCTGGGTATGTAGACACACAGCACCTACCTGCTGACTGAGCAAATAAGCCGGGCAGTGCAGGGTGCTCTGGAGGGAAGCAGGTGACAGGGGCAGAGGAGCAGGTGCATAGTGTGGGCTCCGACTGGCCAGGCTTTCCTGCTCCTGTCTCTGGCTTAGGTTATGGAGCACCTCAGTGTTGCAAGACCCAGTCTGGGGCACATCCTTTACTCCTCTGGCTCAGGATCTTACCCTGCAGAGTTGCAACCCCTCGTTTCGCTCCAAGGGGAAACGGGCTCTGTTGTGGGGTGTTCCTATTCCCGGGGAGAGGGGTCTTCTGACCCTTGGGTGTACCCTACTTCTGTGCAGTGGCTGGGCATGGAACTGGACACTAGGGACCTCTCCTCAACCCATGGCTGATACCACACTGCCCAAACACACAAAAGGCAGAAGACAGATTCCACAAACAGCACTCTGGGTAGGTGGGTGCCGCCATCAGGGAGGTTGCTGGGCTCCAGCCTGGAGGTCACAGAGGTGTGGACTGCATGTCACCAGGAGCAGACAACAGCAGAGCACAGCACTCCAGAGTTGAAACAGCCTGGAGAGGAGCCGAGCCAAAGCTCAGAGCCGAGACTTTGACTGTGGATTCCTGGCTCATTCTCTGCCTTCTGCCTCCAGGCCATTCCTTATTCCTCTCAAACCCTGGCATAGGGGCAGACAGAGGCAAGAGTCACCTTCTAAAAGCTTATGCCCCATGACCTACTAATAGAGCATCCAGCTGCCTACCTTGTCCTGCCCATGTGGTCACAGCTCAGCCTCGGACTTCTTCACTGTGTGCCTTTGAGCTGGTGGCTCTGCCCCTGTGGGCTCCAGCTTCCTTGCTGGGTGGGGTGAAGGGGGGTGGGGGGACTTGAGGGTTTGGGATTCTGACTGCTAGCCACAACCAGCGTTTCATAGATGCTGGTTCATCTTCCTCTTTATTTCTTTGGTACAGGGTCTCACTACACAACTCAGACTCATAGTGATCCTCCTGTCTCAGCCACCCCAGTGCTGGGACTGCAGGCGTGTGCCATCACACCTGGTTTCAGTGGCCAGTTTCCTGCGGGGCTGGTATGGCATATAGTACTGGGGATTGGACTCAGGACATTGCACTTGCCAGGCAGACGCTTGGACTGCTGAGCTGTCTCCCTGGCCCCATCATCTTCTTTTGAATTTTGAGTGCTGGTGGCCCTGAGTAGGGTCGCAGTGTCTGTGCAAGCTGGCCACAGTGACCAGCTGGGGGTAGCAGCATTTGGGGGAAAGGATGATCCTAGCTTGGGCCTTTTCTTTGTTCAAGAGTGGGTTCAAGGCTTACTTAGCTCCAGCCCAGACACTGCGGAACTCTGTGTTTGTGCCATGCAGAATCCAGGCGGAGGGTCTCTGAGGGCTGGGCTCAGGCTTAGTTTATCTTTCCTGTCACCCTGCTAAGGTTTGAATCTGGCTATCCCCATGAAGAGTCAGGCTGAGGCTGGGTCCACAGGGTAAAGGTGCTGAAAGATGTGAGGCACTTAGGTGGGATTAATGCTTTGTGATGAGAGAGGGTTCTCCTGGAAGCCTGGCCCCTTCCTCTGCTTTCTTGCATGTGTTCCTGTCTTCCACATGCATCCACTTCCCTTATTTTACAAGGGCTTCACCACAAACAGGACAGATGATGGCACCTTTCAAGGTTCCACAACAGTAACCCAAGATAAACCTTTTTTCTTTATAAGTTATCCGGCCTCTGGTATTTTGTTGTGGCATTTGGAAAGGAACTAACTGAACCCCATGACATCTAGCAGTGGAGATAAACCAGACTGGCTAATTTTTCAGCAGATCAATGTCCATTGCTTCTCCAAGGTCAGGGGCTGAGGACCTTGCAAACCTGTTTCTCAGCTTTGGGCTCTCAGCACCTGACACGCAGTAGGTTTAATTCATTTTCACCAAGTGATCAATGGATTGTGTGACCCTGCTGGATACTCAGTAAATGCTTTCTCAGTGGAGAGCTGGTGAGTGTGACCAAAGATCACCGAAGTGACAAGTTTGGTCTGTGTAGAGTTGGCAGTACTTTAGAGAAGATGAAGCAGCCTCCAGGAGCAGGGCACCTGGCTGGGGAACTCAGGATATCTCATAGCTGGTGCCTGGGCTGCTGGCTGCACCCATATCTTGGTTCTGCAGTGCTGGCCAGCGTGGCAAAGTATCATGAGCTATACAGCTTCGTCCACAGAACAATTCTGGAAGTGAGAGGCCTGATATCAGGACATGCTGGTCAGGGTGCCACAGCTGTGGCCAAATGTCAGAAAAGAGCCGATTTAACAGGAGCAAAGCTTTGCTTAGGTTCATAGCTTCAGATGTTTCAATCCATGGTGCCTCCACCTTATTCTTCAGGCCTGTGTCAAGCTGGTACAGTGCGGTGGGAGCACAAGGCAGAGTGGCTGGTCCTTTCATGGTGGCAGGGAAACAGACAGAAAGAGAGGGAGGAAGAGGCTGGGGGTCATAATATCCACATCATGGGTAGGATCCCAGTGACCTAACTTCTTCCCACTAGGCCTACCTCTTTTAAAAGAAAATATTTATTTATTTATTTATTTATTTGGTACAGTGTCTTGCTATGCAGCTCAGACTCACTGTGATCCTCCTGTCTCAGCCTTTCCAGCACTGGGATTATAGGCATGTGCTACCACATCTTCTTTTGGGGCCTGACATGGTGCACTTGGGGCTCTGAGGCCAGTACCACATGTGGTACTAGAATTGAACTTGAGTCCTTGAGCTTCCCAAGTATGTACTTATGCCAGGGAGCTATCTTTCCAGCTCCCACCCCCACCTCTTAAAGGGCCCTCTGCCTCCCAATATACAGCCCCACAGGCTTCATGGTGCTTCAGCTTATGGTGCTTAAATGGAGGGGACATTTAAGATTCAAGCCAAGCACAAGGCATCAGCAACACTGGGTCCTTGTGAGGACCGTGGAGCACTCTGGCCCCTGCCTCTCCTGTGGACGCTAGTGGTTTCCTGGCAATCTTTACAGTCCCTGGTTGTGGAAGTATCATTCCCACCTCAGCAGTCATCCTCCTGTGTGTGCAGAGATTGTGAGAGCGGGTGGGGGAGGTCTTCCACACTCACGCTAGCCCTGCTGACTTATACTGACTGAGGCCTCTTCTGCCATGAGGCCTGCCTGGGCCCTGTGTCCCAGAGAGTCCTGCCTCCTGCTAGGTGCAGCCTCTGGTCACAGTTATGCTGTCACCCACCCTCCTCAACCGGGTGCGTTGGCTCCGAATCCTGAGCTGCCACTGTCTCAGGGTGCACAGCCGAAGACGACTGCCCTCCGCATCCTCTCCCCTCCCTCCTCTGCGCAGCGAGGATACATTGTGTTAGGCTGCTGTAGAGGTTGCATCAGAATTACATGCAACACGAGAAGGGTGATGCTTCAAAGGAGATCCAGGTCCCTCCCAGAAGGTTGGTGTCTGTGAAGTGGCTGTGGCCACACACAAGGAAGCATCACAGCCTAGTCATGTCAGTACTGTCCACAGCGGGGCAAAGACCACCCCACCATTTAGGCCTGGCCCACTGCCTGTTTTAGTCTGCAAGGTTTGACTGAAACGTAGCTGTGCCCATTTGTTAAAGTCTGCCGCTTTTGTGAGACAAGGGCAGAGCTGAGCATTTTCAACAAAGAATATTTAATCCACCAGGCCTAAAGCATTCATCATCCAGCCCTTTCATTACAGGAGGTGTTTGCTGGCCCCTCCTGTAGAACAACGTGGGTCTTTGCACTTAGAAGACCAGAGTTCAAAACCCGGCCTTCACCCTTTGTGGCCATGCTGTGCTGGCGAAAGGGACACATTCACACTCAAGAGTGGACAGGGTGGTGGGAGAGAATGCTCAGGCAAAGTGCTTTGCTCTGGACAAGCAGGGAGAGCTCGTGAGGACCCTTGGTATACAGTAGGTGCTCAGTCTCTTCATGATGCCCAATACGGGCATTTCCCTCATCATCTCCATCCAGGCAGGAATGGGAAAACTCTTCTCTGCCCACAAAGTAGTTGTGGGCTGAGGGTAATAGATAAACCGCACCAGCCCTTCGGGACTCAGATCCCTCAGATCCCCCAACTGGAAGATGCCCCTCTGCTGTCCTCTGCTCCAGTGGCTGCTCTGTCCTCACCACTGGCATAGTGCCCCATGCTCAGCTTCCACCTGGCTTCCCATAAGTGATGGAAAGAAGTCAGTCAGAACAGAAAGACAGATCGTGTGCCTCTGTGGCCCTGGCATTTCCCTCCAGATCTCTGGATTTCCATATATTTGAAAACCTAATATAAGCAACAGAGAAGAAATTTGCATTTCGGGCAGCAAGGAATGAAAAATTGAGGTGGCATAATGTATTGCCGCACGCAGGAGAGGGCTGACCGTGGCAAGACCAGCCTCTGACGCCAGGCCCAATAGGCTGGTGGCAAGCTCATTTCCTGGCAGAATATAGGGTTCATCTGCTGGAACATTTAACAGGCATCAAAGAAAGATCACCGCACCTTCCCACCGCTGCGGTGCTGTGCGCCCGCCTCTCACTCTGCCATTTGATTAAACTCCTTTATGCAGCTTTAATACAATATGTATGACCCACATGGAGACAAATAAATTCTTATGTACTTTTGGGGATCCGGAGAGTTCTAGTGGTTATGTATGCTTTGTTGGTGGTTTTTGAGGGACATTAAAAGGGCGACATGGACAAAGAAGTAACCCAAACTGATACGATTTAAGGTTGGACAGGAAATGATGGTGAAATGGGGCGTTGTGATGTTAGTCTCCAGATAGGCAAAGGTGGGAGAGGGTACCATGACCCATGGTGGTGGTGAATGGAGTATTGGCTCTGGCAAAGGCTGGAGGGGTGTCTGTCCTCAGCATGCTCATGGATTGAGGGCCCTTAGCAGGAGCATGCTAGAATGCTAAGGCTGTTGCTTTTGCTTTTGCAGATGGAGGCTCGGAACCCAGAGAGGTAAGATAGTTTTCTTAAGTCACACAGCAAGCAAAGTGTTACTCAGAGCTGGAAATCCTTCTGCGGCTTCTCCTTGGGTTGTCACAAAGCTATTTAAGAATCCATCCTAGATTGCACAAACTCCCTGGTGGCCTGCAGGTGGCAGAAAGATATGCAGTAACTCCCAAGTGGGTCCACCTATGATGGGTAGAGTCCTTCCTCCTGGGTATGGCAGTGGTGCTGGGATTTCCACAGCGGCCCTGGGAATCACCTCATGGAGGTCCACAGACCTGGCGGCTGTCAGTGCCCTCCAGGTAGGGCTAAGCATGCCCAGGGCCCTGTGTCGGGGATGTGCGCATGTGGGGAGCCTGGAAAGGGCTCCACTGCCCTAGTCTGCCCTGACAAATGCCCTCAGACTCTACCTATTCAGCTAATATTAGAGCCAGTGATTCCAAGGAAAAGCAGTAGTCTAATGGATAGAGTGCAGGCCCTGGAGTCATACAGCTTGAGTTCAAATCTGGCCTCCCTATCTGCTTCAGCTGGGAGCCTTGTGTTATAGTTTATGTCTAGTTGTCCCCCCAAAGCCTCATGCAGTCATGAGGCATGGCTTCTATAGATTGAGACTTGATTCATGATCCCTGGGATTGTGTTTTAGTACTGATGGGATTATCGGTTTAAGTGAGGCTGAGACTATAGGTGTGGTCTAGGGTGGATATCCTAAGGCGGAGATTGTGAATGTAATATAAAGAGCCACAGAGAGACAGACTCAAGCTGTAGCTGTTGCTCTGCTGCCGTGTTTGGTTGGCTGCCTCTGCCACCATTTTGTTGCTGTTCCGCCGCCATGAACTGCATGCTCTCTGCTCCGTTCCACTCAGCCTTGGGCCAGCCGAATATGGGCTGAAACCTCCACAAACTGTGAGCTAAATAAACCTTTCCTTCCTTCATTTTGAGTGTTGGGTATTTGTCCCAGCAACGAGTAAAAAGTAACTAAGACACCTTGTCTCCCCACCCCCCCTTGTAGAGGGAGGTTCATGCCTCATGTGGGGACACCTGTGAGCAGGCCATAGCCTTGATGGCAGGGGAGGTGTATCATAGCACCCTGAGGCAGAATAAATGTTGTTACCTGGCTAGGAAGTGGCAGAGTGAGGCTTCACTCCTTGGCTCTTGGGCCATATGGCCTTTCCACTGGACACTGGTCATGGGGCTGGGATGTGCCCATGGAAAGTGGTGACCGTGGTCCTCTGATTACTCAAGGTAGCTATGGAACACGCTGAGGGTGGGCAGAGGAGCTCTGCCTGCAGGTAAGGAGAGGCAGAGGGAATGCCGACTGAAGGCCAAGTGGATGGCAGTCAAGCTCCATCTCTGCCACCTTTGCTTATGCTCAGGAGTGTTCATCTAACACCAGGCAGAAGGCTTTGGTACGCGTAGTGTTACACTCAGTGAATGCCTATGGGCCCTGGGAGGTGCAGCATTGCCTAAGATGAGACATCACTGTTGCATGCCCATAGGCAGCCTCGGGAGAACGCCTCACCCGGGGTCTCCCAGGTTGCTGTTTACTTGTCCTTCCTGTGCAGGGGTCTAAAACAGTTATGTCACTCTGGGCAAACTGTTGCATTGGTCTTTGCTCTGGGCCTCAACTCTGCCATGTTCTTGAAGGTCTCCCCATGTGAGACCCTCATGATTGACTGAGTCTGAGTGGCACCACAAGGACACGGAACACGTGGCTCAGATGGCCCTAAGTGTCTACGGTATGGAGGGGAAATGACCCCCAGTGGGGATGGAGCCCTGCAGAAGCCTTGAGGCCAGCCATCAGAAGAAGGGCCTAGTGGGGTGATTAGGAGTAGGGAGAACCTGTCTCGGGTGTCGGCAACACCTCCAGCCTTCTGAGAGCATATTTCTGGGATACTGCTTCCTGCTGGGGCTCCTGAGTGATTTGCGGCTCTTGCTCTGGCAAGGAAGGAGCCTCTGAGGCCTGCAGATCCCTGGGAGATGAGATCTCCACCTCCTACCTGCCTTGCCTCCTGGCTGGAGTGGGGGACAAATAGGGATGGCAGAAATAAAGACAGAAAGGAGACAAGAAAGATCATCGTCTAAACATTGTACAGTAACACTTCAGCTCATGAACTTACTTTGTTCCATCGTTTTGAAAAAGGTAGCCACATCTGGGTTTGTGCAGGAAAGGTGGCTATGGTTACTTGCCACCCAATATAGAACTTACAAGCAAGACCTAAAGTTTGCCAAGCACTTTTGATTATAAACCAAAATACTTGCAAACAAAAGTGTCCCCGAGCCATGGTTACACCGTATTTTTAAGAAGACTGCCACCGCAGCACACGAAGTTATCCAAGGTTCTCCATAGCTGTGCATCTCCCCAAAGCTGTTTATACTTCTTTTCTCTTGGCCCCATCACGCTCAACATCTCTTACAGAAAAATAGCTCAGTGGCATAAATGCCTTCCTGGCAAGTACAAGGTCCTGAGTTTGATTCCTGGTACTGCTGGGGACTGGGAAAAAATACTACAAGTCTATAAATGAGCTTAGCTAATAAGGTACAAGGGCAGTAACCCGACCTTAAGGTAGAGAAAAAGATGAAAAGGTTTTAAAGAATTTTTTAGGCAAAATATCTTGGATCACTCACCTTAAAAAATGTAGACTGAGCTTGTGCTTTTCTCTTTAAAATATTCTATTGTTTACCTGTAAAATGACCCATTATTTTTCTATTGGCAGACCACAGTTTTTCTCACAGACTCACACATTCCCTCAATTATCACAGAGAAAACCACGTAAAGATGGGTAAACCCCATTCCAGACCCTAGCACCCCTCACTTCCTCTTGAGGGCCCCCACTGTTTCTCCGAGTGCGCTTTTAAAATTCCACCTAATAAAACCCTTCAGAAAAGGATGTGACCTACATCAGCACCCCACTCTGATATTCTGTCTTCCCCACCAGGCTGCAGGCTCCAGGAAGCCTGGGATCACGTCACCCCTGCCACCACTACTTCCTCACCACTCTTCTCCAACTTCTGCTTGTCACCAGTATGGAAGGGTCTGGGGCATGAGCATCTGAGCCATTATGACTGGAGCTAATGAGGCAGAGGCCCATGTAGAATTATGGGAACATTTTTCAAGACTGGGGTGAGGCACAGGATGAAGTATTTCCAGGGAGATCTTCTAAGAACATGGGAGTTCTGGGGGCTCTGTGTTGGGAATAAAAGTGTCCAGCCTTGGATAGAGCTGGGTCCAATTTGTTCCCTTTTTTTCTTGTCACCTATGTTTCCAGCATGCAGGGCATAGAGCTTTACATCCTGTCACTTTCTCCTGTGCTGTAAGAGGAAGAAGAAGATGACCCTCATTGGTGGGGCTAGGATGGCCCTCACCTGTGGAGCTACTGGGAGGATCAGCAGATAGAGCTTCAGAGTGGGCCACAGAACAGTCTCAATGAGCATCAGGTCCCTGGTCTACGTGTGCACCCTCAAGATGGCACAGTATTCTAGTCTGCAAATATGTTCCCTGCATCTATCAGGCCTTGGAGGTCTCTTCCTCCTCTGCAGGGCTTGGAGATGATAACATGAAGTCAAATTTAAAAGACATGATTCAGTGCACCATCTCAAAATGGACTAGGAATTTGGAGTCAGTTATAGGACTCCTATGAACCTGTCCCTTGTCCGAGCTGCCCTTCCCAGAAGTGGGCTCACTTGCACGCTGTGAAATCCCCTGAGGGAATCCATGGAGGTAGAAGTGGAGTCCCATGGGTGGGCATGTCTGCCCTGCTGTGCAGGGCAATGTGGCTGTCTCGGTCATTTTTCTCTCATTGTTGGGACAAAATACCATGCAGCCACAATGAAGAAAGCAAAGGTTTATTTAGCTCACAGCTAGTGGAGATTTCAGTCCATACTCAGCTGGCTCCAAGGCAGAGTGTCACAGGGCAGAGGCCAGCAGTTCACAATGGCAGAAAACAGCAAAGAGCAAAGGGAGGGGCAGCAGCTGTGGCTTCCAGCAAGCCCCTCTCCCTCCCTTTCATGCTAAGAATAGAGCTCCTCTGAGGAAGTGGTGTCCACTCTCCTTCCTCAACTCCTTTTTATATTCTTTTTGTGCTGACTCACCCCAGGGAGGGCCCTCCATGCCCTAGGGCATGGCATTGCTGATCCAACTTAGTTAAGCATTTTACTCCACAAGTTGACACGTTGTATCAACCACTACGGTGGCACCCCCCACACAAAGTCGTAAGACATGCACAAAATGGAGACAAGATTTGTGTGAGAATTACAGGCATGACCTCTAGTTCACATTCCAACAGAGCTCATATTTCCATCTAAAATTTCACAGGCCTTGTCTTGGCATTAAACCCCATCATGGACCAAAACATGCCACACTAATCGTAAGCATTTCTGACCATTTGAGACTGCAATTTAGTACACTATGTTCTAGGTTGGTCAAGCTAACAGTGTGCCTGCTGTACTTGTAGTAACTATTTTCCTCTGGACTATTCCAGCAATAAGGCTACTTTATCATCTTTTGCACTTATTTGGAAGTTTTAGTTATGGTGTTTAACAAGCATGGATTAATGCTGTTGGAATTTTATTTTTAAAACATATACAATCTGACTCCCACTTAATCCATTACCCTTTATTTTATTGAACTGCTTAATTAACTGGAGAAAAGAGTCTTTCTGGTGTATGTTGTCATACATAAAGAAATTGTCCTTCTTTTACGTTGCTGTGTTAGCTTGATCTGCATATACCTATGTATTTGGCATGACAGTGCTGTGCGGCCATAGTGGGGTGAACAAGGATCCCCAATAATATGCATCTTCTCTGAGCCTCAGAATGTGATCTTATTTGGAAAAGGATCTTTATAACACAGTTAAAAACTTTGGAGATGAGATCAACTTGGACTAGGAAGAACCCTGAATTCAAGTTTCTTGTAAGAGAAGAGGAAGGCTGAAAGCAGCATCCCCAAGAAGATCTTGTGAAAACAGAGGCGGAGGTCGGTGCAATGGATCCACAAGCGGAGGCTGGCCAGCTCCTGCCCCAAGCTAGGACTGCGGCCGGGGACACCTTGTGCCTCTGGGCCTCCAGAGGGACCTGCTTCCCTGAGCCCTTGGCTTCCGGCTGTGAGCTTCTGGAACTGTGGGAGAGTCTATCCCCGCTGTGGTCATTGTCTTGGCAGCCCTGGGTGAGCCTGTTGAGACTCCGGGCCTCAGCTTCCTCGTTGATAAGGTGAGCGGTCACGTAGTCTTTATCCCCACAAGTGTCGAACATGAGGGAGAATTCTCCAGTGCAGGTGCTCAGTATATGGCAGTCGTTATTGTTACCATCGGCGTCTTGGGCTTCCTGATGCTGAAGTCAAAGCAGTCTCTTGTCCCAACTGGAGCACAAAAGCAGCCTTGCTGGGGGAGGCAGGGACCAGGAAGGAGGGCACAGGCCTCCTCTCAGCACAGCCAGGCCCCTAACAGACACTTGGCTTCAACTGGACAATCCCAGTGTCCCTGCCCCCACCTCCATCTTCTCAGCCACCATCCCACCCCTTCAGTACCATCTCTGTTCTTTCCTACTCTCTGCCTCCTTTACTCTGCAACAGCCGGGCATTTCTTTCTGGGATAGCACTAGGAAGCCGTTATAAAAACACAGTAGCTGGCGAGAAATGCCGAGGACTCCTGCTACCCGCTGCTTCCACCCCCAGCTCCCACTCTCCTCCCTCTTTTCATCAGAGACTGTGAGCTTCTCAAGATGGAACAGATCGGTAAAAATAATCCCTGCCAGAGGTGACCATCTCAGAGGCATGTGCAGAGCGGAGCCCAAGAGCCAAGCACAGCCCATAAATTAAGCTCCACCAGCCCCAGCACCCCACCCACGGCCAGGGCTGGCCCAGAGTCATCGCCTGCCTTCTCCTCTTCCCCTCCCACCTGCCAGTCTCCTGGCCCTTGCCCAGCACCATTCTATTTTCAGGAAGGCTCCCTTGACCCGTGGGTCCTTCAGCCACAGCAGAGGTGGCGCAGGTTGGAATCCAGGCGTGAAATTATGAAAGGATGGGGCTGTGGTGCCTCCAGTTGTGCCCTGGCCTCAGATGTGAAATTGCCATTTTTTTTCCTCCTCCACCTCACACCGGCCTGTCGCACACGGGGCGGAAAAGATTGTATTTATCACCTGTCAGGATCTGCCAGAACTGAGTTACGTGAGGCAGGACAGCATAAAATTATCATACACAAGCATGAAATTACAAAATCGCTCGGAACTGAACAACAAAATTATTTCATTTCGGAGGGAGGCCATTCCATTTTTTAGCCCTGACACCTTGACTGCCAAACTTTGAATTGAAATTGAGTGTGCGGGCCATGGAATAGAGACAGCAATAACAAGAAGTAGCATGTAAACTAGCCATGCAGACACACCACACTAATGGCCCCTGAAGCCGCCACCAGAGATATGTAACTAAATAAATGTCACATGTTGCTCAACTTGCATTCCACGAGAAACTGCATGAGCCAGTGTTGTAGCCCAGGACCAGGGTCCAGGCTTTGAGGGAGGAACCGGCTCCAGTTGGTTTCTCTGACCCACTGTGTGATGTCCCCAAGACACAGAATCACATAGTCCTCAGAGTCCCGTGTGTGCAGGCTGGAGGTGGGCTCCAGAATTAATGAGCTGTGTAGCAGTGACAGAGTGTCTCAACCTTTCAGGGCCTCCACCTCACCATCTATAGATACAAAGATGGACCGTATACCTTTCGAGAAGTTGTCCTGGGGACAAAAATATCTGACCTAGAGCCTGACATGCAGTAGGTCTTCAGGAAGAAACCATGAAGGCTGGGATGGGGGAGGGTTACTGCCCCTTTCTTTCCTCCTTCCAAGCTTTCAGGCTTGACACTGAAGATGTTTGTCCAGCAAATGTCAGTCCCATGGAAAAGAAAACTGGGACAATAATGTATGTTGGTACACAAAATGGAGTTAGGCTGGGCTCTTGACTTTTGTTCTCAGTTTTTTTCACCATTCGCCATCTCTCTGCCTTTGCTATGTGACCTTGCAGACCCTCCTCCCAGTGGAAGCTGGGCTTAGTTCTTCACCCAGTTGTCACTGGGCTTGCACATGTGACTTACTTTGACCATGACGTGTGAGCAGGCATGAAATGACCTTTTGTGTGCCTTCTATATCTTTGAGAATGCTATGCCCTAGACAGGGGCAGGAAGAGAAGAAGCAGGTGCAGTAGGCTGCAGGGAAGTCCAGCCAACCTACAGTAAGGGGAATCATGCCCACCACTGGCTTTTGAGCATTGTGGGTGTGTTTGTTACACAGCAGTGCTGATTAACACAGTAGAGTGGAGATTGCAAACAAAGGTTTACAGTTATGATTGCCCACGGAACATTTAAAATCCATGAGGGACTCAAGACAGCTCTTTATTGAGTGCAACTGTTGTATGAATCGCAGGATATCTTGGGTCTCTGACTTCTACGATGTCAATGCCAGTGTTGACTCTTAAATATGGGAACTAATATAGGACAGTGAAATTCTGCCGCACCCGGCTCTACATCCTCTTTTCATAATATATATTTCATAATTCCCATTTTTCTGAAGTGAAATCCACACATTTCATCTGCATACGCAAGTAGTTTTTTGAAAAAATCAATGTAACACTCTAACTGTAATATAAAGGAAGAATAAAATGAAAGCAATTTATAATAAAATAATATCTATTTCAATATGTAAATTATCAAGAAACCACTATATGCCAGGAGACATAATTAAGCAGTCTGGTGCTTGTACCTACTTATAATGAGTAAGTTGAGAGTTTCAGACAAATATTCAGTTGAATATTGTCGACATCTTTTTCTTTACATTTGACATTTTGAAATGAGAGCTAAATTAGTATATTCATATGTACAGTGGCGTGACAGGAGTGAGACTCCAAATGTGGATGGGCACAGGTGTGCTGGGCCTGCAGGTCACGTTCCCCGGGCACCAAGAGGCCAACGCCTGGAGCTGCTGAGATGGCAAATGGCCCTCCATAGGGATTTGGATAAACAAAGTGCAGCTGCCCTGTAATTTAGGCAGCAGCTACGTTCCAGAAAATCCCATGTACAAAAAGAGAGGGGGGAGATGGAAGGAGAGGAGGAGAGTGAAGGGAGGAGGGAGAGAGAGAGAGAGGGAGGAGAGAGAGAGAGAGAGACAGAGAGAGAGAGACAGAGACTATTGTCAGTAAGGTGGATTTAAATGCCAGGCTCAGGTAATTGTGAAGCAGGAATTGACTTATGCAAATGAACTTCCTGAAGGGCATTTGAGATTCCCAAGCCTCTAGGGAACATTCTCTTTTTTGTTGCTGACTTACTCCTCCCTCAGTCAGTGGGCAAAGTTTTCCCAAGCTCTGAACAATGGACATTGGGGTGGGAGAAGCCTGCTGTGGGGGTCTGTGCTGTGCCTGTGGGGTGCTGAGCAATGTCTCTGTCCTCTGAGCAGTCCACAACTGTAGCTCCTATCTCTCAAGCTGTGACAGCCAGGACTCTCTCTAGATGTTACCCAATGTCTCCTGTGAAGGAGGAAGGCAAAACAGCCCCCCTTCTTGAGAACCACTGGACTATGGTAATAAAGAGTCTCTTACCCCTAGTATTCTCCAAATTTCCTGTGGGAAGAACCCCTAGTAAGAAATATTTGTCCAAGAAGCCCTGAATTTTATTGTCATTTCATTCCAAGACAAGACAAACCTGCTCTGCGCCAGCTGCCATGGATGCTGGAATGAACGAGACTGCCTTTCCTGAAGGAGTTGGAGTTCTTCAGTGCCCAAGGGGGAAGGTGCTCTGAACCCCAGCCCCACCCTTGGCTCCCAGCCCACGGTGCCCAGTCCCTATTTGTTCTGAGGATTACTTCTGGGTCTGTCCTCTCTCCACTCTTGCTTCTCCCCCATGCATTCTCCACCTTGAGGCCAGTGGAACCTGTTTCAGTTGCGAGTTGGGAAATCTGAGCCTGAACTTCTTCTTCTTAGGACCCCCCCCCCAACTTCCTACCACACTCAGGACAGTGCAGAAACACAGAGGTCTCTCCAGGCCTACCCTCTGCTCTGCTCACAGTGGAAAGATGGTCACAGAAGCTCTCCAAGACTTGATCTTCTTCCAAGAAGAACATCCTGGACCGTGCAGATCCCTTAAAAAGGAAAGAGTGGGACTGAGGTCATTCCAAGGTCAACTCAGATAACGCAAGGGCAGAGGAAAAGGTGCAGAGCAGGGGCTGATGGCGGCTTCAGCTGATTGCTTCTCCTCCACCAGGCTGGGGGCTTCCACACCTCACAATATTCCCATGTCCTGGCCTCCTCATTTTATAGATGCTCACACTGAGCCTCAGGAAGAGGTCATTTGCTCCAGGTCCCAAAGCCTGTAGATGTCAGAACTGTGTTTGGAACCAAATTCTGTCAATCTTCATGAAGCCTGTTGGAGTTGCCCTGGCTCCCCTGGCACTCCTTCTGGCCACATCTGCTCCTGTGTCTGCGCCTCTACAGCATGGAGGCTTCTGGAAGCACAGATCTGATGGAGCATACTCTCTTTTAATTTCAGTTCCAGGGCTGATTCTCGCACACCATCCACAGCCCTGAGAGATTTGTGCTCTGCTCTCCCCCTCCAAACCCATCTCTGTCCTCCCTCATTCAGTCTCTGACCACTGGGCATGCGAGCCACCTCTTAACAACTTTCTGCTGTCACAGGACCTTTGCACATGCTATTCCTGTCGCTACCATGCTAGAGAACAACCTGAGACCAACCCTCTCTTCCTCGTGCAAGTTCCTCCCCCATAGCTCTTCAGAGCCCCGGTCCAGGTCAAGTCTGTGTCACACAAACACTCATGAACATTTGGAGAGTTGGGCTTTCATCGAATCTCTTCCTCTAGATCAATGATGGTGAGCTTTTTGGAACCTTTGGTGAGACAAACAGCCCATTACTGTGTGCATGCCACGGATCTACCACCACTGCCTAGACCATCAGCCCCACGAAGGAAGCAATGCCACTGGCTATGCCACTACTATGGCACATAGCACACAGTAGGTGCTCAGTAGATACTTTTTCATGGAGTGAGCGAAAGAGTAAATGTGTGGCTCAGAGCCCCGTGCTCCACCTTCCCCATCCCTTCCCCCAGTATCGTGCTGACAGGGTCCTGAAGGGATTTGCCCCTCCACCAACCTCTCGGCAGGGCCCAGGACAGCCCAGCAGGGATCCTGGAGCCCAGAGCAAGTGTCTGCTGTGCCAGCTTTTGCCGCCCACAAGGCCAGCAGTGGGCTGCAGCCACGCATCCGTGCCATTGTTTTGCAGGGAGCTAGCAGCTACAGGTAGCGGTCACAGGCCGTCGCCCGGCAGACCTGGCTACGTAAATCCTGCACTAACGATTTGTGTACACTTCCTTTGCATGTGCTATTTATCACCGAGAATAACTTGCACAGCAGGTGGACCTGGCTTGGTTCCCTCGCACACATAGCTCAGGAAGGGGTGTGGGGTGGGATGGGGTGGGGAGAGTGATGCGGGCTCTCCGACCCACTGAGGAGCTGGGTGTCTGGGGCAGAGGTCACCCCTCGCAGTGCCTCGATTTCCCCTTCTACCCAGTAGGGATCAGAGCAGTGCTCACTCTAGAGAGCCTTGGAAGAACTCAGTGGGGACAGGGAAAGCACCCACGTGGGGCTGGTGCACAGCCAGTACTCGGGAAGCTGGCTGCCCCCCTGCCTCCACCCCTGCCATCCCTGCCACCCCAGCATCGCCCTGACTGCTATCTCCCTCACAGGACCCTGCAGGACAGAATCCCTCTCTGTAGGTCTCTTACTGAGTCCTGAACACACCCCAGCCCATGCTGCGGACCTGGCCAATATCTGCCTGTGAAGCAAGGCAGACAGTCAAGTGCAGACTCAGCGTGGTGCGGTGCCAACCGCGGCAGAGGGTCCCTGCCCACTGGGCCTCACACCTGGGGTCCAGCTATTGCAGACAGCGGCCTCCTCCTGGCCAGGCGAGTGGCCTTGGGTAAATTACCTCCCCTGCCCCAGCCCTGACTCACTCACCTTGGGGCAATGAAAGGAATGGTCGCTTCACTGGCCCCTCCTTCCGGGGTCTGGAAGAGCTAGTGAGCTGCTGACCCAGAGATCTTTACTCAGGCTACAGCAAGCAGCAAGCATCCCATGTGCGATGAGCTTGATCATTCATTCAAATAATGGAATTTTTTTATTGGGCGTCACAACACGCGAGGTAGTAGGGACACATCGGTGACCAGACTCCCAGCTTAAGGAGCTTTCATTCCACTGGGAGTGGAGGGACACAACCAGAAGGGACAAATCGTACGGAAGGTCAGAAGATACAGATCTAACGGCTGACAGAAGAGCAGGCGGAGGCCACCGTAAGCGACGAAGCAGAAAGCTGTGCTCTCGCTATCTGTGGGAAAGGGGAAGGCAGGCGCCAAGGCCCCGAGGCAGGCTGGGCGCATGCGCAGTCAGTACACAGCAAAGAAGTCACTGAGTTTGAGGTCAAAGCGTGGTGGGGAAGACAAGGTCAGTGAAGCAGTGTGATTTGGATCATGGGGACTCTGTGGAACAGCAGAGGGACTTTACTGAGAGGGACGGGCTCACGGGAAGCTTATAAGTGGTGGTGCAGTAAGATGGAGCTTATGTTCTGGAAGGACGCCTGGTGCTGCCGTATGGAGGCTGCGTTGGAAGGGAGGGGCAGAAGCAGATTAGTTAGGAGGCCACAGGGTTGTCCTGGTTAGGGGCCACAGGGGCTGGTGACACTGGCTGTGTTTGCCCTAGGCTCCTTGTGATGCCTGTCTTACGGAGAGCAAAGGGCTGCTCTGGCCCAGGTGGTTAGAAGGCCACACTTCGTCTGCTCGTGAGGACATGCCCCACTTGGGCATGGCTGTTCTACCTTGACAGAGTGACACTGTCTCCTGGGCCTCCCCAGACGTCAGGTGCAGAGGTGTCCTGGCCCGGCCTGGCATCTCCATCCCACCCCAGCTTTGTTCTCTGTCCTCTGCCTGCCCCGCCCATCTGCCCGTACCGGTGCCATTGTCCTCCGGCATGATTCAGGGCCTGGTGCTCCTCCATCTCCAGCCACCTCCTCTCTACCGGCACCTCCAGCTGCTGTGCTCAAGGAACCAAGCTGGGGCTCGGACAGCAGCCCGAAGCCGCTCTCTCACAAACAAGGTATCACAGAAAGAAGTCAAACCAGAGAAAAGCCATGTAGGGCAATGGGAGAAGGGTGCTGAGATCTGAACAGCCGTGGTGGGCCTAAGCCTTCACACGTGAGTGTGAAGAGGACCAGTAGCCAGGGTCTGGGGATGGCTGAGTGCTCTACACACCCTCCAGCACCTCTGCTCAGCCCCTCCGCGGCCGACACTGGGTGCTGCCGGGACAGTATCTGGCAGCTGTCACACTTGGCGGCCAGAGCGACTTCCACAAAGCGCGTCCTGGCATCATGTCTGACAGACCGAGAGAGTGCCAAGAGATTCTGGTGTCGAGGAGGAGCCCGCAATGTGGTGGCCAGTGGCCTGGACACTGTGAGCAGCCACGTAGGGGACAGCAGGCCACGGCTTTTCCACACAGAGTCCTGGACTGAAGGCTGGAGGCAGCTTGCAGGCGGCAGGGCAGGGCAGTGACTTTCTGACCTGCCAAATGTGGCCTGAAAGAGGCTATGATTCCCAACATGTGGGCAGCCTCTCAGCAGGAAATGGGGCACACAGCAGGTGCTCAGCGCATGGGGCATTTATTTCTTCTCTATTTTTCTTGCTCTTTTCCTTCAGGAAGAAGGGAAACCAGGGCAATTGAGCATAGGCCCCTGGCCTGAGCAGGACTCTCTGACCAGACATCACGGCATGCTGGTTGAATATCTCTGTGACCAACAGCTTGCCGGCTCTTATTCTGGGCTTCCTGCTTAGAAGAGGACCAGGAAGGGCTCTATGCTGCTGTGTGTGCTAGTGGCCCTGTGATCACCCCCAGATCTCCACGCCCTCCTTGAGACTCCTGTCAGCATCAGTGAGGAAACAGGACCTCGGGCCTTCATCTACATGGGACTGAATTCTGCCACTAACCCCCAAGAGCCCTGGCCTGATGCCTTGCCTCAATCTAACAGGAGCTGAAACAATCAGTGTGTGCTCCTTTAATCCGTTAGGTTGAATTTGGCACGAGAGCAGTAGAAAACTCATACCCATGCCTCCCCTCCACACCCATCTCTCCATTCTCAGATGGGCTTAGGAGACACATGGGTGTTGAGCTGAGCTTCTTAAGGGGGTCCAGACACCCAGTGCTCACAGCTGCCCCAAACCTCAGCATCTGCCTGCCACTAGCTGCATGTCCAAAAGGAGCTGTGCAGGGAGCCAGGATACTGCCTCAGCCTTGGACTTCACGGGCTCTGAGGTAAGGTGGCCTGGTGGGGCATACATGGGGTTGGTACATTCTGCTCTGTGTCACTGTAATGAAATACCTCAGGCAAGCTCCTCAGGAAGACAGGAGGCCTATGGAGCTCAGAGCTGTAGAGGGTAGGTGTCTGAGATGGCCCAGCCTCTGGTGGGGGACATCACACAGCAGCAAGGGTGTGTGGAAGAGCAGGTGGTCACATCTGACGCCAAGCAGGAAGCAAGAGTGAGAGGAACGTAGCACCTCTTGAGTGTGATGTGCTCTAATGGATTCCTAGGGCCCAGACTCAGTGAGCTAAGGACGCCCTGTGGGGCCCTGCGTCTTACAGGTTCCACCCCACCTTCTAGTTCCAGGTCCCTGGGAATCAGGCTCCAACACGAGGGCCTTGGAGGCCATGAGATCAGATCTGAACTATAGCGGCTGTGTAGGGAAGTCTGGCCTAGCAGGTGGCCAGTGCAGGGGGAGGCCATGGAACCAGTAGGAGAGTGTCAGCGCAGTGCCAGGTCACGTTGGCAGTCAGGCTTTTCCCTGTCCTGGCCTTCTGTCTCTGCCCTCTGGTGGAGGTCAGGTACGTCCTTCTCAGTATGTTGTGACCGCAGCCCCTGAATATTCCATCTGTGGCTTCCTCTGCAGCTGGATCTGACCCAGGTGCTATAAAGGCCCCTGCAGCATAGGATGTGTGCCAGGTCCTGCCTGCCTCCTGGGAAAACACCATTCCCTTCCCCAGCCCATGTATGCTGGCCAGCATCCTGGCCCCCATTTCTGTCTGGTCCCCTAAAGTGACTCATTTAGAGCAGTTGCCTGGAGGTGGTCTCAGGATTACTTACCAACTCAGTGCTTATTAACTTTTTTGAGGGCAAGGCATGCCCATATATAGTGAGTGTTAAAATTTTAAAAGGTGATGACAGTAAGGGATACATTGCCATTAATCTCTCAAAATTCTCCTCCTGGCTCCAAACACACCTGCCCCATCATTGGTACTTGTCTTAGTTACTTTTTACTTGTTGCTGGGACAAACAGCCAACACCCAAAATGAAGGAAGGAAAGGTTTATTTAGCTCACAGTTATTAGAGGTTTCAGTCCATATTCGGCTGGCCCAAGGCTGAGTGGATCAGGGCAGAGAGCATCCAGTTTATGGCGGCAGAACAGCAACAAAATAGTGGCAGAGGCAGCCAATCAATCAGGGCAGCAGAGCAACAGCGCGAGTCCATCTCTCTGTCTCTCTTTATATTATGTTCAGGCTCTCTGCCTCAGCCTATCCGCCTTAAACTACACCCATTATCCCAGAAGTACTTAAAACACATAATCCCAGCGATCATGGATCAAGTCTAAAACTCTAGATAAGTACTAAAACACATAATCCCAGTCACTCATGAGTCAAGTCTCAATCTATAGAAGTCCCCGCTCAGTGACTGCATGAGGCTGTAGGGGGACAGCTAGACATAAACCATAACAGTACTGCTTTCTGAAGCATCTCTGGAAGTCCTCTTTCCTAAGTGTCTAGTGAGGTGTGAGCAAACACAGGGCCAGAGCTGCTGCTCGGTGCTGCCCAGTGGAAAGGCAGCCCCTGAAAACAGGATGCAACGCCTTCCCCCGCCTTCGCCCGACCTGGCATGCTGAGAGGCTGCCTGTCCCTACCCCTGCACCCCACCCCCACGAAAGGTGAAGATCTGGAATCAGCCCAGAACACCACGGGAGCCACAGAGAGCAACAAGAGGCACTCTGAAGGTGGCCTTCAGGAGCAGCTTCGGAACAGCTTCAGGAGGCCGGGGTGGAGAGAAGACTGTGCTTGCAAAGCAAGGGGGACTGTGTGGCTCGCACTGTAAGGAGCGGTTGAAACCTTAAACATTCACCATAGTCTTCAGCCACACCTCAGCAAACAGCCCAAGACAACTCCTCTCCATCCACTCTGCAAACGTCTGTGATGCACCTTCGGTGTGCTGGTGCTGAGCTGGGTGGGGCTGAGAACAGAGCAGGGAGCGGGCCTTTGTGACCTGCAGGTGGTGGAGTTTGGGGAAGAATATATTTTAGCAATTGCTCCTTCTCACCTCTCAACCAAAGCAGCCGTTAGCCTTTCGCTATGTGCGCTTCCAGGATCATTTCCCCATAAAATGTGCCTTTATATATATCAATGTACATTTAAATAGTGCATATACTTAAAATATAGCAGCATCACACTGTGAGTACCACCCTGTAGCCTGCTGTTCTTACTTGTGGCCTTTTTTTGCACTTGAGAATTGATGTGAACCTTGTGGCATCTTGGTTCATTTTCTCCCGTATCACTCACAAACCTCCAGAGGAGAGGAGAAATCCCCCAGTGCCAGGAACTGCTGTTCTTGGAAAGAACAAGGACCGAGGTGGACGTGAGTGAGGGTGGACGTAGAAAGAGCCCAGACAGTGCTAACCACTTCCCAGAACGGGGGCCCTCATTTCCAGCACTGCTCAGCACCCCCAACCCCCACCTAGATCCACTTGGACCGGGTGAGAGTTGTCATCCCCTCCCCAGATGTTTTTGTTTTGAAACATTCGTATTAGTGTATGTGAATATGACATGATAATGTGCTTTGGCCTGAGATGTTGGTACAAGCATTTAACACACTTTAATTTCAGTCCCATTACCCACCCCCCGCCTCCATTCTTGTCCCCTTCCTCATCTCCAGAAGGCCATCTCATCTCCAAGTTTCCTGTGTCATCTCCCTTATGTTATTTATGTATTTTGGGGTTTCTCCTGCAATCAAGTGATACTTAGCTTTCTGAATTGGGCAGATTTCCTTTAACATGCTGGTTTCTATTGCATCTGTTTTCCTGCAGGAGGCTTGGTCTTCTTCCTCTTCTTCTTCTTCTTCTTCTTCTTCTTCTTCTTCTTCTTCTTCTTCTTCTTCTTCTTCTTCTTCTTCTTCTTCTTCATGGCCAAGTAGTATTCCATGGAATACATACACCATGTTTTCTTTATCCATGAGGAGCTTTAAGGCAGGGGACAGGAGCAGCTGAGGGCACCTGACCTGGTTGTTCACTGCAACCCCTGGTCTAGCCTGAAGTCTGAGAGGCAAAGCCTTGGAGAGTCATCACTACGAGGGCCCTGGGGAGCCCCTGCACAAACTGCTATTTCCAGAGATGTAGCCGCCAAGACCCAGTGAGCCTTGCCTATGCCTCAGCCATGACAGGAAGTGGGCCTGAATTTCCCTCTCTGCACAGTTCCCCAGGCTGAGGAGTGTGGAGACATCTCTCAGATAAGGTGGAAACTTGTTACCTTGACATTCCCATTTTAGAGACTTGCGTCCTGCCTAGGAGACCCTGATGAGAAGCTCAGGGAAGGGCAGCTTGCTGGGAGGTTGGAGCCCATGTGTGGTAGATGGTCTAGCATGTGGGAACTTGCATCCCCCAAGCCCTGCCCAGGGGCTGCCACCACCGAGGCGGAGGTGGAGGAGGAGAAGAAAGTACCCCCAGGAAAGATGGCACAGATAGCTCTCCTATTCCCTTCCATGAAATAGCAGCACAGTGAGGTCCCAGCGCTGGAATCAGCACCCTGTGTTCACATCTGATATCTGATGCTTTCTTGCTGTGTGACCTTGGGCAAGTGGTTCCACCTCTCTGAGCCTACATTTTACTATTTACAGAACAAACCCAACAGTGCCTCTTCTGGAGTAGGATGAGCACAAAGTCCATTAAATGCCTTATATGAGGGAAGGGCTCCATTAAGTTAAATAGGCCACAGCTAAATACAAAGAATCTATGTGTTCTGAGTGCTCTGTGCAGTTTTCTGCTTTATGAGGAGATGCACCAGGCAGCAGGTGACCTCAGTTCTAAACCCAGCCTTTCTGGGACCCTGGTCAAGTTGACTAACCTCCTTGTTTTCCATCTCTGTGGAATGGGAATATAACAAACTCTGCGTCCCAGGAAGCTCACAGAGAGTAATTAAAATAATGCATGCAAGAAACTTAGCCAAATATCAGGCTCATGGGAGACACTTGGTTTAAGCCAGCTTTCTCTCATTACTGGCAGTGTTGTCCTACTTATTTCTCCCCTCAGAGGTCTTCACCCTCTGTAAACCAGGCCAGTCCTTCTGTCCATATCTGAGCAGAGACTGGTTAAGGATCTGTGATCCCTGCACTCAGTGTCACCTTCTTAAAATCCCCTGAAGGGGGGACCCATGCCTCACATTGGAGAAAACAGAGCAGTGATGACCCTTGCGAAAGTGACAGAGCCACCACCCTGGGTCTGTGTGACTCCAGAATCCTGGCCTTCTCCTTGCAGTAGACCCCTGTGTTGATCTCCAGGTCCATTTATCCAATTACAGCACCCACACCTTTGGTTGTTCCTGTAAACTGATTGTCCCGTCTTGACTGGTGTTTCTTATTGTGAATAATAGTCTACTAACTTTTACCTTTATTTGTCAAATTTTAGAGGAGACTCTACTGCTCATCTTGAGCCACTGCCCCACTTACTTAGCTCCTCAGTGGGCGCACAAAGCAACAGAGGTGGCCCGTGTTGTGTGGTCCGTTGTATGCGGTAATATATAATAGCATCTAATGCAGTCACATTTTAAAGATGGGAAAACTGAGGCCTAAGAGATGAAATACAATGATACTTTGGCTGACGGGCTTAATTCTTCCCATGATTGTGGTCACAAAAGAGTTAGATGAGAACAGAATTAAATTCAATGGTTAGGTTCAATGTTGAGCTCATGGAGAATTTGATTTAGTTCTTGCCCAATTCTGTTTGCCATCAGAGTCATGGGAAGAATTGTGTTTGTGAACTGCAGTACCAGTGTACTTTGCTTTAGGTCATTTAATTGGCAGGTGATGGAGGAAAGACCTCAAGTTGGTGCTTTTGGATTTGATGTAGGAGCCTTTCATCTGTACTACTAAACATCTGTTACACTTGTCTGTCCATCCATCCATCTATCCATCCACCCATCTACCCATGTATCCATCCATCCATCCATCCATCCATCTATCTACTTATCCACTTATCCATGCATGCATCCATATACCAACTGACCCATCCACCCACTTAAAAACCCACCCAGTCATCTATCCATCCATCCATCCATCCATCCATCCATTGTAAAGGACATGCTCCTGTCATAATTTTTAAAAAATCATTTAGCTATGGTGAATGAGGCAGCCAGCCTCTCTCTGGTCTCTCTTCTTTCATCTGGCCCTACACTAGCTGCTGCCAGAGAATCTTCTCTAAAAGGTAAAAATGACCCAATATTCACTCTATTTAGAACCCTGCATAGCTCCCCATTTCTTTGCGAGTGAAGCCCAAATTGCACACCAGGGCCTGGGGAGTCCCCTGTCCTCTGGGTCCTGTCAACTCCCTAGCCTCAGCTGTTGAAAATCCCCTCATCATCCAACCCCAGGACTGGCCCCACAGCTAACTTTACACTTTCAGGTCTTGGCTCCTACTACCTCCTTTACGCTGGGTGGGTCTAGAAGGTCTCAGCTTTACCTGCCGTGGTCCTGTTCTCAGATATGGAGAGCGGAGCTCAGGTTATTCCCATAGGATACAAAATTGGCAGAAAGGCAAGGGGAGGGGTGGAGGAGGCAAATGAGACCCAGAAAGAGAGGGGGAGGGACAGGAAGGAAAAGAAGGGGGCAAGAGTACAGCAGAGAGAAGAGAAGGAGAGAGGAGGGGGAAGAATGAAGGAGGGAGACAGGAAGAGAGGAGGGATGGCAGGGTGGAGGAGGAGGGATGGGCATGGGAGAGAAAGGGAAGAGGCAGGGGGAGGAGGCTGAAGGAGAGAGAGAGGAGAGGAGAGAGGGGAAGGGGAAGGGGGAGAGAGGGCAGTGGGGTAAAGAGGGATTTACCCCAACTGGCACCGCTGGCATCAGCCTGGTTGCTGGTAAGAAATACACACTGAGGGCTCCACTGAGGATCTTAGAATCAGGCACTTCAGGTCTGGGCTTCAACAAGACCTCCAGCTGACTCTGATGGAAGGTCAAGTTGGAGAACTCTTGGCCCAGAGGTAAGCTCAAGGGATGGCTATGCTGCTTACTGGCTGTGTGCCCTTGGCCAGGCTCCTTGGCCTTCTGGCACCTGTGTTGGCTGAGTAGCACTGGCATGCCCACCCTGCCCCTCTCACTCGCATCTACGGCTGGGCTGAGGGGGCACACACGGAGTAGAAGGTGCCTTGGACTGTCAGACGCTTCCCGATTTCAGACAGTAAGTTTGTCTTAGAACAAGTTTTCCCAGCTGCTGTGTGTACACAAATCACCTAGCGATGTGACTGAAATAAAGATTTCAATGTTGTAGTTTTGGGGCCTGAGATTCTACACGTCTAGTGTGGCTCTCAGGGCACTGTGCTGTGGTCCACACACCCCTCCTTGAGACTCCCTGGGCTCCAACAACCAGCGCTTACATCCAGCCCTGGTCCCATGCTGGCCCTGAAGAAAGCAGTGGAGCACAGGGTAGACCATTCCACCTACCCACAGTGCTGGCCAGTGGACTAGGAGCCTTGAGGGTTTATGGGGCCTTGGTCTGAGTCCCTCTGTGTCCGCTCCCTGGCACGAGCCAATCCCTCCCATTTCTACTCTCAGCATCTTTCTAGCCGTGCAGCCAAGTGGCCTGTGCAGTGCCCTCCAGCCCTGGGTCCAGAGCCCCCTATAGGAATCACTCTCCCAGAAAGCAAATGAGTGACACATCCTTCCTTGGGACCATGAATTTGACAGAGTTTTAAAACTAGTGAAATGAGACAAGAATTTGAAGAAATTGGAGCAAGTTTTTGAGGATCAAGTTGGCAAATTACTCCTGCAGGTATTCTGATCTTTGCTACTTGTATGAGTGCGAAACCCTGGGCCAAGGTCCCCCTTGAGCACCAGCTCAGGAGATGCAGCTCTGGGAAAGCCACGCAGAGGGCACCTCTGTGTCAGCCCCCGAGCCTCAGCGCCACTGCCAGATTTCAAGGCACAGTTCATCTCCCAGGGTTGTCATGGGGTTAGGAAGAGGGGGTTTTGACACCCTCATTTATAGCGTAAACAAAGAGGAAAAATTCTTCCTGTCCCATCCTCTGACATGCACATGCATGCACGTATACACACCAATGTGCACACATAGATACGCAGTCTGTGCACACATGCACACATGCACTGTCTGCCCCAGCCTGCAGTTCTCCATCCATCAGCCCCTCCCCACTTACTATGCAGGCAGACTTCCCTACAGATGTGCCGGGTAGTGGGGTGCAAAAGAAGGAGACAAAGGTGGAGGCTGGGGAGGCAGGGGAGACAGAGGGACCCTCAAAGAGTTAAAACCTTGCCTTGCCAGACTGTGAATTCTCCCTGACTCTCCCCCACCCCGCCCTCCTCAATCCAGCCAAACAACAGCTTGACATTTTCCATCCTTCACGAGAAAGACAAAGACGGGAAGATATTCCCATGATCCCTTTCTGCATGCCTCACCGTGAGCTCAGGTGCTGTAGCGTTTGCCCTGCGCCGGCCCCATCAACATGAAGGGCGAGCTCATCCCTTCTGCATCTTTTTCTCGCCACTGCTTGATTAATTGGCTGACTACTACGCCGGCGGAATACCTAATGCCTCTCCTTTCCCCTATTCTTCCTTCACAGTTTTTTTTTCTCCTTTGCTCCATTTACATATACTTTATATTCCATAATTTTCACCCAAAAAGAAAGAGAGGGAGAGAGAGAGAGAGAGAGAGAGAGAGAGAGAGAGAGAGAGAGAGAGAGAGAGAGAGCCCATCTCAGTAATTTGATGTAATGACGGCATGTCACCAAAAAGAGGAATTAGAAAAATCTGTAGGTATTTAATTTATTCTTGTTTTTTTCAAGTAGATCTCTGTGAGGGGAGCATTAATATTCATGGTGAAGGGAAAAAAGTATACTCAATTGGAAAATTCCAGATTTTTTTAGGGGAGGGGAAGAGGTGGCTAAATTCAATGCATTTTTAAGCACCATTATTTAACTAATAGTGCTGGAGTCCCTGGGTCCCTGTTCCTCCCCTTCCATGAAAGTAAGTAGGGTTTCCGTTTGCCTTCAAGGGCTGTGTGTTGGGCTCACACCCACGCTGTTGGAGCAGGGAAATCGGGCTCTATGTTTTCCTCCCTTCCCGGGAGGACAAGAATAAAGAAGAAAAACATAAATAAAGGCCTTTTCAGAGTCCTCAGAGCCGAGTAGTTTTGGTCCGTCTCCAGCCTTTCCCGCTAGCTCTAGTGCTCTGCAGGCTCCGGAGGAACAGTTCCCTGAGATTTCTGGCCAGGCCATCTTCTCCCCACTCACTTGGGCTTGGGTCCTGGGCTGTGTGCTAACTGCTTGATCCTCAGAGCCCATGTCAAGTTAAACTGCAGCTGTAATGAAGGTGAGGTAGGAGAAAGACAACTGAGCTTCAAGCTTCAGAGGAGCTCCTAGCCAGGGGATGGAATGACAGCGGTGCCTCCAGGGAAAGCCTTCCCTGACCAGCTCAGGGCCGATTCCTCTCCTGCTTGTGGCTGTGTTTGCAGGGTTCTGGGGTTCCAGGGTGTGCCACACAGTCCAGTAGAGCACTAGGCTCTCTCTCGGCCATGGGGGAGATCGATGCCCACCTCTGTCTTAAACCATGGGATCTGAAACACAGCTGAGTCTGCCCAAATCGTTAGTGGCTTGCGGCAAAGGGGATAGCTACCCTTGTGAGCTGCAGATCTTTCTTTTCCCATTATATTTATAATCCTGGTCAAGTTTCTGTACAGTACACCACACACATCTTGCCCGCAGAGCTCATGCTCCTACCCCACTCCCCGAATCAGGAAGCAGACGTTTCAACACTGCGTGTGGGTCTCTCCTGTCTCTCTGCCACAAGCCAACAGTGCCTCTTCCCAGGGACAGGCATCTTCTGACGCCTAGCCCTAAAGACTAGGTTGGCTTATTCTTGCGCATTATGTAAATGGAATCCTCAAGCATATATTTGTGGGCTTTTGTTTTGTTTTGCAAATCACTAAGCTTTAGAGATCAATTCACGTTATCACCTGTGGTTGTACCTCACTTTTATTATCACCACGTAATAATATATATAAATATACCGCAATTCAACTATCTGTTCTGCTCTTGATGGTCGTATGGACTGTCTCTAGTTGGGACCCTTCTGTCCCAAGCTGGTGTGAACACCCTTTTACGTGTCCTGGGGGACACGGACATGCAGTGCTCCTCTGGAGATCCCCAGGAAGCCCGGCTGTGGTCATGGGTAAACACGTATTTGCCTTAGTAGAAGCCCCCCAGCAGTCCTCACAGTGGATGTGGCCATGTGCACACTCGCTGACAGTGTCTGGGGCCCCAGGCCCGCTAGGTGCTCACCAGTTCTTGGCTCACCATTATTATCTCTCTTACTTTTAGCTCTTTTTATCAGAAGCTGAAAAGAAACCACGGAGGAGGAGGAGAAGGGAGAGGAGGAGGAGGAGGAAGAGGAAGAGGAGGAGGAGGAAGAGGAGGAAATCCTGGCAGAGACCAAACAAGGAAGGGAAGAAATGGTAACTCACAGCCTTGCTGGAAAAGAGTGAGGAAATAAGGAGGAGAGAGAAGGAAAACAGAGAATCACAGGTGGAACTCAGACCGAGAGTGGGGCAAGAGAGGGAGGAAACAGGTCCAGGAGAGGCAGAGAGAAGAGAGATGAGGAAAATGCAAAGGGAAGCCAGTGGGAGGCAGAGACTGAGAAAGGCAGCCAGGACAATGTCAGGAGAGGAGAGGAAAGCAGAGGAGGAGAGCAAGGTGAGGAGGCCGGCGACCCCGGGAGGCCAGCCCAGGAGGAGGAGGAGGAGGACACGTACTAAAATGGGTCCCTTGGTGTTTTATGAAACATGGCCTTTTTTAAAAAAGTGATTCTTGATATTTTTATGTTTATATGTTTTAACTTGGGCCCAGTCTCATGGAAAATGCATGAGGAATAAGTGGTTTCTGGGAATGTTTTATACATGACCCAGGAGTTGCAAGGATGCAGAGGTGGTGGGAGGGCCGGAGGAGGAGAAGGCGGGAGAGTGGGGACCGCTCTCTCCCTGCACCGCCCTGGCAGGGCTGGGGGGTGCGCAGGTGTGCCAGGTAGGTGGGTGGGTGGTGCTTCTCTCAAGGTCATGGGAAAGGCATCTCAAGGTGACGGACACGCTGGTGTGGCCAGGACCTACTCGCAGTTCTACCACCTCTGGGAATTGAGTTGGTCCCCATCCGCTTTCTGGGCCTTGGTTTCCTCCTATGCACATTGGGATGCCAGTTGAGGCAGAAGGGGACCTGACCCAGGGTAGAGGTCCCATAGCTCTAACAGACTGAGGCAGCAGTTTAGAGTAGAGCACAGCAAGCGAACAGCTAGGGAAGGACCCAAGAGGCCGGCGATGTGTGCACCCAGCATTCTGTGCCACATCTAGGAAGTGCCCCCACATAACCCTGGGGTGGAGAGAGCTTCCCACCCCCACCTTCCAGGAGCCCCACCTGCTAGAACTTCATTTCTTCAGGTCACTGAACACATCTAAGCCCCTTTGACTTTGCAAAGGTGTTTCCTTCACCTGAGATACCTCGTGAGTCAGAGGGTGGTTCTTGAACTCCTCAGGAGGAGGAATCCAAACCTCTCCCGATAACCAGATGAAAACCTGCATACTCTCTCCCTGGGGAAGAAACAGTCTTATCATTTAAATGCAATGTTACTGCTTCCTTGATACTGGTAGGCAGCCATATCTCTAAGCTCTGGTTTAAGACTTTCTGCCTGAAGGACCTGGAGATGGAGGCAGCTCTCACTCAGGTCGGCTGGGGAGGGCCAGCGTCAGCTCTTCTCTGGAGTCTGGTTTCCCTGGCACTCAGGCCTCTGTCCCCTCATATTTATGCATCTTCCCCTCTGCAGCAAGGAGTCCAGCAGAAGGGGGCTGTGACTATTCTGTGTCCCTGGGAGCTGGCCCAAGGTGGCCCTTAGGGAATGCCACGTGCACTCTTGGACATGTCTCTTTTTAGAAGATCTGTGCTCAGCATCGCATTGCAACCCAGAGGTAGAGTAGGACCCTTCTAGAGCTTTCCCTCTGAAAGCTGGAGCTTGTCCTTTTGCAAGGATAAGGGCAGCCTTTAGTGTAGATTTGGGTGTAGGCATGGGAGCCAGGGTTTCCAAATAGCCCAACACAGGCATTGCCAGCAATCACAAAGCTCTACAGCATCACAAGCAACCTTTATGCTGAGACTGTCAGGAACAGCTGCACAGGGAGGAGCTGGTTCTCACTGCTCTGTCCCTGGTGATCTGTGGGACCCTGGGTGGATCAGGCCTGCTCGCTCTGGGCCTCAGTTTGCTTGTCTGTCAATTGGGAAAGAATTGTGAAAGAAGAGGAAGGGGGGATTGCAAGGTGCCTTCCAAGCGTGTAGAGGCTCTGCAGCTACCCTTTGGAAAGGCTACAACTTCTGCCCCAGACATGCAAAACAGGAACACCTGTGTGGGAATCCATATCTTTCTGCTTTATCTTTATGGTTCCAAGGACTAGACCCAGGGCCTTTGTACTGAGCTACATTTCCAGCTCTTTTAAAATTTTATTTGTTTTAGGACAGGAGAGATAGCTCCGAAGTGCAAGTGCCTGCCTGGCAAGTGAAGGTCGCAAGTTCGAACCCCAGTCCCGCAAAAAAAAAAAAAAAAAAAAAAAATTGTTTTAAAATGTTGAGACAGGATCTCCTATAATTTCTATTACTCAAGCTGAGTTCGAGTGTTCAATCTTTCTGCTTCAGCCTCCCAGAATTCTGAGATTGCAGGCGTGCGCCACCATGCGCTGGGAGTGCTCTGGCAAGCAAGGTCCTGAGTATAGCACTCCAGGGACAAAGGCAGGGACAAACCCCCCTAGAAGGCCCACTATGAGACAGAAGGCACCTGCACAAATCTGAGCACCCAACATAAAGTTTATTTACCTTACAAACATGTGCTGTGCTTAAATTTTCAGAAAAAAAAAATGCTGCTATGTTTTGGCTCACAATAGAAGGAACCATGTGCTCTGGGAAAAAATGTGGAAAAATGCAAAAAAAAAAAAAAAAA